>VZQC01006158.1:851228-912314 GCA_009823505.1 Rhizomys pruinosus | reverse complement strand
TGGCAAAACTGGATCACCACTTGTAGAAGAATGAAATTAAACCCCTACCTCTCACCTTGTACAAAGGTCAACTCCAGATGGACCAAAGACCTCAACGTGAAACCCCAAACTCTGGAGGTGATAGAAGAGAAGCTTGGCAGCAGACTACAAGACATAGGTGTAGGAAAAGACTTCCTAAATCAGACAGCAGCTGCACAAGAAATAAGATCAACAATTGACAAATGGGACCTCATTAAACTCAAAAGCTTCTGTACATCAAAAGAAACAATAAAGGAAGTAAAAAGAAAACCCACTGAGTGGGAAGAAACCTTTACTGCAGAAACATCTGACAAAGCATTAATTTCCAGAGTATACAAGCTACTCAAAAAACAAAGAAAAAAGAAAACAAATGAATCACTCAAAAGATGGAGCAAAGAGCTGAATAAAGACTTCACAGAGGAGGAACTAGAGATGGCTGAGAAACATCTTAAAAACTGTTCGTCACTAATAATTAGGGAAATGCAAATTAAGACCACTCTAAGATATCACCTCAACCCGATAAGACTGGCCAGGATCAAGAAAACAAATGATACCAAGTGCTGGAGAGATTGTGGGGAAAGGGGAACACTCATCCATTGCTGGTGGGAATGTAAACTTGTACAGCCACTGTGGAAATCAGTGTGGAGAACCCTTGGAAGACTCAAAATGAGCTTGCCATTTGACCCGGTTGGATCAAGTGACAGAAAACAACAGTGAGGACCACAGAGCATATAGTGGTGTGAGCCCAAGATCCCTACTCTCAGGAGGCTCAGGCAGATTTCCTAGTTGAAGTTCATCCTGGAAAATATAACATGTTCCAGGCCAGCCTAGACACTCAGATAAAGGGGAAGTATGTAGGACAGAGAGATGGCTTAATAGGTAAAGCACTTCCCTGGCAACATGAGTCCCTGAGTTTGAGACCAAGAACACATGTAAAAACTGATAGGGCGGGGGCTGGAGAGATGGCCTGGCGGTTAAGAGTGCCGACCGCTCTTACAGAGGACCAGGTTCGATCCCCAGCACCCACATGGCGGCCGAAAACTGTCTGAAACTCCAATTCCAGGAGAACTCTAGTTCCAGGGGAATCCGACACCCTCTTCTGACCTCCGCGGCATTGCACGACACGGGCGCACAAACTTGCATGCAGACAGTACATTGATACACATATAGAAATAAATAAATGCAAATGCCGGGCGTGGTGGCGCACACCTTTAATCCTAGCACTTGGGAGGCAGAGGCATGCGGATCTCTGTGAGTTCGAGGCCAGCCTGGTCTACAGAGTGAGTTCCAGGACAGCCAGAGCTACAGGGAGACCCTGTCTCAAAAAGACCAAAAAAAGAAAAAAAAAAAAATGATAGGGCAATGCAGGTCTGTACTCCCAGTGTTCTCATGGCAAGCAAGGTGGCAGGCAGAGACGGGTGACTGAAGCTTCTGCGGGAGCTAGCCTGGCCAGTGTGGTGGAAAATGGGATCAAAGGAGGTAAAAGGTGATAACCAACACCAGAGGAAATCCTGTGGCCTCCACATGTGATAGACCACAGACAATAGCCTCATCACACCAAGACAACAAATGAGTAAAGTTCTGAAGGAGAGCTTTAGTGGTATTTCATGGCTTTAGTCATGTAGGGTTCCCAAGTACTCAGTGTGTCTCACAGAAGATGACATTGAACCATCTAGCTGCCTCCATGTTTAGGAGTACTAAGATTACAGGCCTAAGTTTATGTAGTATTCAGAGGGAATATATGTTTTCCTGCATTCTAGGTTAGGACTCAACCAACTGACTACATTCCCTTTGTTTCAATAGACTTCTTTTCTTTAAAATGCTTTTACTAAATTGATTCTGTGTATGTGTGTGCCCCTACCATGCCAGGGCTCACCTGGGTATGTGAAATGACAACTTGTAGGTGTTAGGTTTTTTTTGCATTTATGTGGGTCTTGGGGATTGAACTCAGTCAGGCTTGGCAGCAAAAGACTTATCTACCAAGCCATCTTGATGAACCCTGGCATGGTTTTTTAAAAACAGCCCTGGCCTGGTTGTCTAGTGGTTAGAAAAAAAAAAAAAAAACCAGCCCTGTAACTTTGCTCCTAGGAGGCTCATAGATGTTCCAGGCCAGTAAGGCACCAAAACCATCAGGTCCCATGATTCCTCTGACCCTCAGGGTCAAATCGTTTCCCACCTCTTCACTCACAGGAGTTCGCCTACTGGAGAACTCTCCAAGCCTCCCAAGCCTTTCCCTGTTTGTTTAGGTAAGTTAGAAACTTGGCTTATATTCTGTCCCGTGTCCTCCCAGCACCTTTGTTAGACACCTGCAGGATATTATGCAGATGTTGGACATTCAAGATGTTATTACCTCAGGATAAGACAAGAAAAGGACTAGGAAGGAAGATGGTTATAGAGTCACAGGTTCCACATAGAGAGGCGATTGGCCCAAGATAGACAGGATCAGTGGGAAGTTTTAGATTGGATCAAAAGCCAGAAGACAAGAATGAGCGTCAAAGGCAGGTGTGTTGTTGAGGGCCCGATACTCTAGCACTCAGGAAGGTAAAGCAGGAGATTAACCAGTTGGACCTCAGCCTGGGAAACCTAGGATGTTCTATGCTAGGCTATCTCAAAATCAAGAAATGGGTGTGGGCAGGGGAGATGCTTAGTGGGTTAAGTGCTGGCTCAACATGGGTGAGGACTTGAATTTGAATCCAAGAGCACATAAAAAAGCTGAGGGTGTGGTACAGATCAGCACTCCTAGTGCTTCAATTGTGAGCTGGCAGGAGAAGCAGGAGACTACCTGGAAGCTTATGGGGCAGCTTGCCTCCCACATACAGTGAAGACTCAGAGAGCCCAAATAAAACATGCTGGAAAGTGAGAATCAACACTCACGTATTGTGGCCTACAGAGGGCTGGTGCATTGACCTGCATCTCCCCAACACTCTCAGTGTTATCAAGAATGCAAATGATCAGAGACTGAGAGAGAGTCTTCACGGCTCTTCATGTTCACATGTAGCCATGGGGGTGGTCAGGGGTCCGCTGGAGAGCCAAGTAGGACACTGAACACCTGACCTAGATGCCTCCACCTTCAGAGACAGTGGCGAGATAATATGTATCCCTTTGTGCTGGTGGGGAGGGAACCATGGCCTTCTGCATGCTAGGCCAGCACTCTACCAAGTTTTAGAACTCCTAATGCCTTTTTACTTTTTTACTTTTTAAAATTTTTTTTATTTTTGTATGTGTATGAATGTACTGTCTGCATGTAGGTTTGTGCACCCATGTTGTGCAATGCCACGGAGGTCAGAAGAGGGTGTCAGATTCCTCTGGAACTGGAGTTACAGATGGTTCTCAGCCGCCATGTGGGTGCTGGGGATCGAACCCAGGTCCTCTGTAAGAGCAATCAGTGCTCTTAACTGCTAGGCCATCCCTCCAGCCCCTACTTTGATTAATTTTTTATTAAAAATTACATTTAAAACTTCTCGATTCCTACCATGCAGCTCCTGGAGATTGAACTTGGGAGGTCAGTTTTGGTGGAAAAAGCCCTTTTCTTCTGAGCTCTCTCTCTGGCCCCTAATATCCTTTCTCAAAAACAATCTTGCACCTTTGTTCCTAGGAGGCTCATTGGTGTGCCTGGCCTGTAAGGGACCAAGGTCATCAGGTCCCAGGACCTCTGACCTTTACTATCACCCCACATACAGGAACTCCCCTGCAGGAGAATTCTCCAAGCCTCCCAAGTTATTCTCCCTGCTTCTTGAGGTGAATTAAACACTTGTTTTTATCATCTGTCTTTGTCCCTTAAAACATTTCCAAGACACCTGCAGTGTGCTAGGACGATGATGTCAGATATGGACAGCCCCAAGAGGGCTTTATAGCCCTCCCTGGGGGACTTGAGGAGACTTGTAAGGAAGATGTTTATATACTCCCAGATCCAACCTAGAAAGTGGGTTGGGAAAGGTCAAAGAGAAGTCTCAGGTTAGAGCCAGAGAATGAAGAGAAAAATGAGGGTACAAAGCAGCTTGTGGTATTGTGGGCCTTAAGATTGCAGTACTCAGGAAGTTCAGACAGAGGATTTACTAGTTTGAGGTCAGCCTGGAAGGCAGGGTGTTCCACGATAGCCTGGACTCTTAAAAATGGGGTTAATGAGTGTTGGTGAGATTGTTTCATGAGGAAATCACTTGCACAACAATCATGAAGAGTTGCATTTGTGTCCAAGAACACGTGGACAATCAAAGGAGCGGGCATGACAGTGTTCTCAGTGCTCCTATGGAGAGATGGTAGCCAGAGATAGGAGCCTAGCCAAAAGTCCCAGTGGGACCTCTCGTGGCATATGCAGCACAGAATAAGCAACCCTACATCTGGAAAAGGTGGATAATGAGGACCAAACCCTAAGATGGCTTCAGGCCCCACACAGGTGACAGAGCACTGCCCCACAGACTATAGAGAACTAGAATAAGCACAGGTTCTGGGGAAGGCCTCGAATGGCATTTCCTGGTCTCATGTAGACATGTGGATTGCCAAGAAGTCACTACATCACTGAGGTCCACTTCGAACTACTGATTCAGCTGCCTCTGCTTTCAGGAGGCTAGGATCACAGCCTGAACTACCATGCACCCTTTATTCAGAGCTGGAGTCAGAACCTGCACCTTCCTGCATGCTAGGCTAGCACTCCTGAGTTTATTCCCCAGTGCTAATATCGTATCTTAAATTGTTATTATGTTTATTATTTATTTTTTTCTGGTTCTGTGACTTTACCGTTTTTTATTTTATTTTATTTATTTATTTATTATTTGTTTGTTTTTAAGGGATTCTACAATATAATAACACAGTTGTTTGCAGATAACATTGATGTTACTCAGTTTACCAATTAGGTAATTGGTGCATTTTGCAAGTATCTATGTCCAAATTTTGAACAACCCAAGGTTCCCATAGTCCAGTTGGAGAAGCTTGTATGCACAGGCATGTTGATCAATTAGGAGTCCAGACTATATTCCTATAGTCTCATGATTCACCCCTATCTCTCCGCAGCCCTTACATTCTACCATGCCTCCTCTTCTGCAATTTGTTCCCTGGGCTTTGGGAAAGGGGCACAAGTGGGTGAGAAGAAAACAGTCTACTTTCTTTGGAGTTGTCATTTTGGACTCTAGTCTGTTCAGGTTGTTTCCCTTCATGGGTTGACAGCTTTTCCAGTGATACCTTTTTAGTCATACTAACAAAGCACAAGCAATTGGATGTACAGGCATTTAAGCAGTACTAATTATTATGGCAAGCTAAGCTGTGAGCATAGACACAGATGCTTGGATGGTATGCTAATCCACAAACTGGTTTCTCTATAAAGGGTGACAAGTTCTTATTGTGGCTTATAACATCTCTTAACCACTAGAGGACATAAGCTTGTGGCATCCACTGTGAGTTATTCCTCCAAGGAGAGAGCTAATAGCCAATTAGATTTGGGATATATAGACACTTGGCTGCCACTGTTGCACAGTATCTCCAGGCTGTTGAGGTGTAGCCAATACTGACAGAGGAGTCTTGCTTATCTCAGGGAGACCAATACTTTGCTGTATTGCTTTAGTGGCCTTTGGTAACGCTCTCTGGCATTTCAGAGGCCAGTTGTACACTATCAAGTGACATCTCATAACATTTTTTCATGCTCACGCCAGGTCTTCGACAACAGGGACTTACTGCCTTTCTCCTTGCATATATCCCACTTATAGGCAAAAGGCCTTTATAATTTGGGGGGGGGGTTTGAATCCCCTAGCCAACATCTCCTAGGCAGAATAATTCATTGCTGATGTCAGAGCTTTCCTGTAGTAATATATTTTGCTTAATTACACAGCTTATAAAACACTTTACTATGTTTATTATTTATTGTGTTGTGTGCATGCACATATGTGATGCAGCCCAAGTGGGAAGGTCAGAGGACAATTTGCAGAGTCTCTTTACTCTTTACTCTTTCCACCAGGTAGATTGTCACATTTGCTTTGCTGAGAAATTTTCACAGCTTCTTTTATTTATTTATTTTTTTGCATCTTCAGACAGCACATCACAGCTTCTAATAGTACATTTTTTTATAATTTTTTAAAATTTTATTTATTATTGTATGTGTATGAATGTACTGTCTGCACGTAGGTTTGTGCACCCATGTCGTGCAATGCCACAGAGGTCAGAAGAGGGTGTCAGATTCCCCTGGAACTGGAGTTCTCCTGGAATTGGAGTCACAGACGGTTCTCAGCCACCATGTGGGTGCTGGGGATGGAACCTGAGTCCTCTGCAAAAGCAGTCGGTGTTCTTAACCACTAGGCTATCTCTTCAGCCCCCCTAATAGTATGTTTTTAACAAGAATTCCACACCTTTGATCCTAGGAGGCTCACTGGTGTGCCCAGCTGATAAGGGATCAAGGTCATCAGGGTCTAGGACCTGACCCTTGGGGGTCACATCTTTTACCATCCTCTCATCTGCCCCCTCACCTACCAGAGCTCCCCAGCAGGGGATGAACTCTCCAAGCCTCCAAGTTACTTCTGCTTTTTCTTAGATGAGTTAGACATTTGGCTTACCCTCTGCTCTTGTATCCACAGTCCCTTTCTGACACCTACAGAATATTCAGGATGCAGATGTGGGATGTGGGGTGGAGATGACCTTATAGTTCCAGGAAGGGGCTTGAAAGATATTTGTAAGGAAGATGCTTATATAGTCACAGATCCCACCCAGAGAGCGGCTGTCAACATGCAAAGCAGGCAAAGCAGAAGTCTTGTGTTGGATTATGTGGTAAAAGACAAGAATCAGTCCTCAAAACAGAATGTGGTGATGTATGACACTCATATACAGGAGACTCAGGTGGGAAGATTTAAACTTGAGGTCAACCTGGTAAACATGGGATATTCCAGGTTAGCCTAGACTTTCAAAAGTGTCCCTGGAGATATGGCTTATGCATAAATCTCCTTACCGACATGAAAAAGGCCTGAGTTTCAGACCAAGAACACACATAAAAGCCAAGGGGGAATGCCTGTTAAAACACTTATCACTTCTACAATGAATTGGCAGGTAACTATCTAGAAGTGCCTGGAGCACCAGCCTAGTGTACATAATGGAGAAACAGAGACATCGCTTCAAAACCCTGGAGGCCACGACAATACTGTGTGACTTCTTGCAGCCTCCACATGCCTGCCAGAACACATGTTCCACTTACTTCCAACCAAACTGATACAGAGATGAAAAAGAATGAGTAGAGATTGAGAGAGAATGCCTCCGTAGCATTTCCTGGTCACATATGGTCATGCAGGATGTCAATGGACTCACTGAACTCCTGATCCAGATGGTTGATCTTTCCAGGGTGTTGGGAGTTGAGGCCTGAGCCACCCTTTATGTGGGAGCTCATCCTGAGCTCTCCTACAGAGTTTATTCCCCAGTCTAAATATTCATTATTTTGTTAAAAATATTTTAATTAACTGTGTGTGTGTCTGTCTGTACAGTAGGTCAAATAGCTCATATTAGGTTAGAGGACACCTTAACAAGTCCTCACTTCTCTCCTTCCAGAGGTGGGTGCCAAGGATTAAATTCTGGTAGTCAAGCTTGATGGCAATATCCTTCTCCCACCTAGCCATTTCATTTGCCATTTATATCCGTTCTTAATGACAGTCTCACATTCTTGCTCCCAGGAGGCTGATTGATGAGGCCAGCTAGTAGGGACCAAGGTCACCAGGTCCCAGGACCTCTGTCCGTCAGAGTCTAGTCACTTGCTACCCTCACAGGAGGAGTACTTGTCTCCCAAGTTACTTGTGTTTCTTGAGGTATGTTGGACACTTGTCTTCTGTCTAGGCCACACAGACCCTTTCTTAAACACCTGTAGTGTGTTAAGAATGCAAATGTCAGAGGTGGGATGGTAAAGTCTTACAGCCCCAGGAGGTGACCTGAGGAGACTCAAAGGAAGGTGGTCATACAGTTAGAGATCCCATATATAAAATGAGTTTCTCCATGCCAGGCACAGATCAAAGAGGGAAGACAAGAATTAAGACCAAAAGTAGCATGTGATAGCGTGTGACTGAGATCCCAACATTCAGGATGCTCATGCAGTAATCGTGTTGGTTAGAATCAGCCTATGATTGTATCGAGATTGCACTTACAAGTATACAGTTGGTCTCTGGAATACCAGAGAGTGTTACCAAAGGCCACTGAACTAATAAAGCAAAGGTTAGTCTCCTTGAGTCAAGCAAAACTCCGCCACCAACATCAGCTACACCCCAACTGCTTGGTGATACTGTGCAGCAGAGGCAGCCATATGTCTGTATATCCCAACTTTATTTGATTATTAGCTCTCTCCTTGGACAAATAACTCGAGGATGTTGCCACAAGCTTATACCTTCTAGCGATTAGGAGATATATATGCCACAGTAAGGCCTTGTCATCTCTCTCAGGGGGAAAAAGAAAAGTAATTCAGGGATTAAGACACCATCCAGACATATGTGTCTATACCAAAGTAACCTACCATAATAACTAGCAATGTTTAAATACATATATATCTAACCGCTTGTGCTTCATTAGTAGGATTGGAAGCCGGTCCCTGGGCAATCGGGCAGCCCATGAAAGGAAACAGCCAGAACTGATTAGAGTCCAAGACGACATCTCCAGACAAAGTAGACTGTTGTGCTTCTTGTCCACCTGTGCCCCATCTTTAAGCTAAGGAACAATCTGTGGCAGAGGGGGGGAGTGGTATATTGTAGGGAGCGGCTGATTGGGGTGAACTGTAAAACTATGTGATATAGTCTGGACACTCTTTGATAAACTTGATTGAACATTCAACCCTCCAGCTAGATGGTGGGGGCCTTGGGCTCTCGTGGGCTGGGACATAACTGCTTGCAACTTGGTTTCATATGCAGGAATCTTGTGCTGGGAAAAAAGGAAAAGGAGCTAGATACTGAACTTTTGAACTAATGGGAATATAAATGCTAGTTGTTTTATTCATAATTAGTATTGTGGTTGGCTCTCTATATTTTTGACAATACACAAAATCCAGTGTAACACTTTCTTTTACTTGTAGGGCAATTTATAAAGGAATTAAGATTAAATTTTTACTTCCACATGTAGAAGTTTTGTCCAGTCATAACGCGTTTTGTAAAGAGCAAAATGTTTATTGGTAAAATTTATTTAGCAGGTTCTCAAACTCTGCCCAGCTTTATCCACCAAGATAGGATATTTCAATGTTATGAATTGTTTAGATTAGAAAATTAGGTGTAGGTTTTGGTGAGAAATTGGTAATACAATTGAACCAACGGGAAATATAAAATGTTAATTGGTCGGTTATTATAATTTGTATCGGGGTAAGGTATACAAATGGCCCGATATTTTTTCTGAATATACACAACAATCACATTATAACACTTTTTTCTTGTGGACAGTTAAAAGGAACTAAGCTTAAATTCCTTCCCAATAAGTTAGTACAGTCAGTGAGAAACAGTTTGCGGTAAATGTTAATGAAAGCTTATGCCTTTGCTCCTGTTTGGGTATGTGTTAATACAACTTAGGCTCTCTATGGTCAAAACAAAACCAAAAAAAAAAAAAAAAGGAAGAAAAGAAAGAGGGAGCGGGGTGAGGGGGGGGGGGGTACTATCCTTTCTGGGATACACAATGGAAAAACTCTGTGTTTCAATACTATTGATAAATTTTCATTTTCTGATCTTAAAAAAACTAACAATGGGAGGAGAATTTATGTTTCCCACAGGTAAAAAAAGTCACCAATCTTAAATGCCTGAAAACATACAACTTCATGGATGTGCAGGATGCAACTGGGGGGAATGTCAGCAGAGAGTTGACACCCATCTGAAACTAAGGAATAGAGGAACATCAGACTGCCTGAGACACGGTAACTGAGCATCTCTCTGAATATGTTGGGGTTGATGTTAAATGGACCCTACTTTACATCCGTCTAGAACCTCCCACCTCTCCCCTTTTTTTTTCTTTTTTTTTTTTTTTTTTTGAAAAAAGAAAAACAGGATGGTATGAAACCACTCCCTAACTGTAAACTAGCCAATTGTTACCGTGGTAATTTCCTATAAACAGGCACAACGTATTAATGATTGATAGCATAGGAATGTGAAAGGTTATTTCTCTATCTTAGAGCCAATTCAATAGTAAAGTGTTTATAAGTTGTGTAATTAAGAAATATATTAATACAGGAAAGTCTTGACATCAGCAATGAATTATTCTCTGCCTAGGAGATGTTGGCTAGGGATTCAACCCGCCCCCCCCCAATTTATAAGGCCTTTTGCCTATAAAAATGGGATATTATGCAAGGAGGAAAGGCAGTAAGTCCCTGTTGGAAGACCTGGTGTGAGCATGAAAAAATGTTATGGACGTCACCTGCTAGCGTACAACTGGCCTCTGAAATGCTAGAGAACATTACCAAAGGCCACTAAGCAATACAGCAAAATATTGGTCTCCCTGAGACAAAAAGACTCCTCCGAAATATCAGCTACACCTCAACAGCTGGAGATTACAGTGCAACAGGGCAGCCAAGTTGTCTATATTATATCCCAAATAAATATTTGGCTATTAGCTCTCTCTTCTTGGAGGAATACTCACAGGGATGCCACAAGCTTATGTCCTCTAGTGGTTAGGCGATGTTATAAGCCACAATAAAACTTGTCACCCTTTATAGAGAAACCACAGTTTGTGATTAGCATACACATCCAAGCATCTCTTGTCTAGCTCACAGCTTAGCTTGACACAATAAGTGGTACTGTTAAATTGCTGTACATTCCAATAGCTTGAGTTGTGTAGTATGACTGAAAAGGGTATACTGGGAAGCTGTCAATCCATGAAGGGAAACAACTGAACAGACCAGTCCAAAATGACAACTCCAAAAAAATTAGACTGTTTTCTTCTACACCATTGTGCCCCTTTCCCCAAGCTAGGGAACAAACTCGGAAAGAGGAGGCGTGGTAGATTGTAAGGGTGTGGAGAGATAGGGGTGAATCATTGAGACTATAAGAATATAGTCTGGACACCTGATTGATCAACATGCCTGTGCATACAAGCTTCTCCAACTGACTATGGAACCTTGGGTTGTTCAAAATTGGACATAATACTTGCAAAATGCACCAATTACTTAATTGTGACATAATGAGTAACATCATTGTTATCTGCAAACAACTGTGCATGTGTATTGTAGAATCCTTAAAAATAAAAAAAAATTAAAAAAAAAAAAAAAAGAATCAGCCTATGAAGCATAGGATGCTCCAGAAGAGCCTTGGACACTCAAAACTGGGGAAAGAGGAGGGCTAGGGAGATGGCCTGATGGATGAAGCACTTGCTCATTAAGAGTGACTGAGAGAAAGATGCAGACAGTTATGGCAGAATCATGATGGGCTGGGGATGGGGGTGGGGGGTGGGGGGGGGGGGGAAAGGGAAATAAGCCTGAACTGAATTGGAAAAAATGTATGAAATGCACAAGCATCAATAAAAATTAATTTAAAAAAAAAAATAAATAAATAAAAAAGGGGAAAAAAAAAAAAAAAAAAAAAAAGAGTGAGGATCTGAGTTTGACTGCAAAGCACACATGTCAAATCCAAAGGGAGCTACGTGCATGTCAGTTCTCCCAGCATTCTTTTTTTTTTTATTTTATTTATTTCTTTTCTGTATGTGTATGAATGTACTGCCTGCATGCAAGTCTGTGCACCCGTGTCGTGCAACGCCGCAGAGGTCAGAAGAGGGTCTCGGATTCCCCTGGAGCTGGAGTTCTCCTGGAATTGGAGTTTCAGACGGCTCTCGGCCGCCATGTGGGTGCTGGGGATCGAACCCGGGTCCTCTGTAAGAGCAGTCGGTGCTCTTAACCGCTAGGCCATCTCTCCAGCCCCTCTCCCAGCATTCTTATGGAGGAAAGTTCTTATGGCAGAAAGAGACCGGAGACACTCAAAGCTTGTTGAGAAGCTCACCTGGAATGCGCTATGAAAAACAAGAGACTGCCATTAAAATGGTGGACAAAAGGACCAACACTTGACATTGTCCTTTGACCTCCATCCCCATACCATAGCATGTGTAGACACACACACACACACACACACACACACACACACACACACACACACGGAACTCATTGGAGAATGAGATAGAACCTTTAATGATATTTCATGCTCTCAACCAGCCATGCAGGATGTCTAAGGGCTCACTGTAACATTCATGTCTTGAATCAATTTCTGCACCCTCTGAGAGTGTTGGGAGTTGAGGCCTGAGCTACCCTGTGCTCTGTATAAGGTACTGAGGAGTTATCGATGGCTCTGTATAAGGTACTTGGAAGTATCCATGGCTCTGTACAAGGTACTGGGGACATGGAGGTATCCATGGCTCTGTATAAGGTACTAGGAGATATCGATATCTCTGTGCAAATTAGGCTATTACGCTACCCAAAGAGTTTATTCCTCATCTGAATATCCTTTCCTTTGTGAAAATATTGTATTAAATGCAGTGTGTGTGTCTGTGTGTGTGATTGTTAGGAGGTCAAAGGACACCTTACAGCACTTAGTTCTTTCCTTCCACCATGTGGGTACCAAGGATCAAATTCTGGTGGTCGATCGTGGCAAAAAAAAAATCTTTCTTCTACTGAGACAACTTGCTGGCCTTTATATCCTTATTTCATTTAATTTTTAAAATTTAATTTATTTTTGTATGTGTATGAATGTACTGTCTGCATGGAGGTTTGTGGACCCGGGTCGTGCAATGCCGCGGAGGTCAGAAGAGGGTCTCAGATTCCCCTGGAACTGGAGTTCTCCTGGAATTGGAGTAACAGATGGTTCTCAGCCGCCATGCGAGTGCTGGGGATCGAACCCAGGTCCTCTGCAAGAGCGGTTGGGACTCTTAAATGCTAGGCCACCTCTCCAGGCCCTATAACATTCTTAATGACAGTCTTACACCATTTCTTCTAGGAGGCTGATGGGTGAGGCCAGCGAGTAGGCACCAGGGCCATCAGGTCCCAGGACCTCTGTCCCTCAGGGTCAAGTCATTTGGTGCCCTCACAGGAGGAGGAGTACTTGTCTCCCAAGTTACTTCTTCTGTGTCTTGAGGTGAGTTGGACACTTGATTGTCTTCTGTGTGGGCCACACAGACCCTTTCCCAGATACCTGCAGTGTGGGAAGGATGAAGATGTCACAGTTGGGATGGTAAAGACCTTACAGCCCTGGGAAAGGTCCTGAGGAGACTTGAAGGCAGATGGTTATACAGTAATAGACCCACGCATAGGAGTTCTCCATGGCAGGCAAAAGGTATCAGGTGGATGAGAGGCAGAAGACAAGAATGAGGGCCCAAAGCAGTGTGCATGGTGTAGGTCTGTGATCCCACCACTGAGGAGGCTCTGGCAGGAGCATTACTAGTTGGAATTAGGCTACATGACATGGGATGTTCTAGTCTAGCCTGAGCACTCAAAAGTGGGGAAAGATGAGGGCTGGCAAGGTGGCTGGATCGGCAAACATTTTCCCAGGAAGAGTTGGGAATGAATTTGATACAAAGCTCATATGGAATATCTGAAGGGGGAGGTAACATATGTCAGTGCTCCCAGTGCAACTATGGCAAGATGGCAGGCACAGNTTATAGTTCCAGGAAGGGGCTTGAAAGATATTTGTAAGGAAGATGCTTATATAGTCACAGATCCCACCCAGAGAGCGGCTGTCACATAGAGAAGAACACAGAATCTGTGGGTGGATAGTGGCTTAAATAGGTACGTTTATTAAATTAACCATTGGGTTGAAAGCAGACAGTCACAACATGGGTAACACTCAATACAGATCTCAGGGGGAAGATTTTTTAAATTTATGTTAGTTTATGGAATGTATGGATTTATGTGTTAGATCCCCATTTTACCCGATCCAGCCTCAAACAGATTTATGTATGTACACTCAGTTGGGGAAGCAGTGGTTACTTATTGAGTGATTTATAAACTTGAGGCGGTCAACCTGGTAAACATGGGATATTCCAGGTTAGCCTAGACTTTCAAAAGTGTCCCTGAGGTGGAGATATGGCTTATCGCATAAATGCCTCCTTACCCGACAAAAAATAGAAAAAGGCCTGACGTTTCAGACAAGAAACACACAAAAACAGCCACCAAAAAGGGTGGATATGCCTGTGAAAACCTTAAACACTTATCACTTCTACCAAAATGGTAACTACGTGTGGGCATGTTAGGTGGTACGGTAAACTATCTAGAAGTGCTGGAGACCACAGCCTAGTGTACTAATGAAAAAGAGACGAGAAAACTAAAAAGAAAGGAAGAAAAACAGGAAGAAACAGAGAACATCGCTTTCAACCATGGAGCCCAATCCCGAGCACGGACCACGACAATACGTGTGTGACCTTCTTGCAAGCCTCCACATGGCCTGCCAGAACACATGTTCCATCTTACTTCCGATCAGATTTGACAATGTGAAACATATAGAAGGGATGATGGGTGAAAAGAATACCGTGATTGAAGAAATAGAAGACTAATATAGAGATGAGAGGAAGTTAAGAGATTTAGGAGTAGAGATTAGACAGAGAGAAGCCTCCGATTAGCATTTCCTGGTCACATATTGTCATGCAGGATGTCAATGACTCACTGAATCTCCTGATGCCCAGATGGTTGATCTTTCCAGGGTGTTGGGGAGTTGAGGCCCTGGGAGCCACCCTTTATTGGGAGCTCATCCTGAGTCTCTCCTACAGAGTTCTTCCCCAGGCTCTAAATAAGTTATTGATTGTCCGTTAAAATTATTTTAATTCACTGTGTGTGTGTCTGTCTGTACAGTAGGTCAAATAGCTCATATTAGGTTAGAGGACACCTTAACAAGTCCTCACTTCTCTCCTTCCAGAGGTGGGTGCCAAGGATTAAATTCTGGTAGTCAAGCTTGATGGCAATATCCTTCTCCCACCTAGCCATTTCATTTGCCATTTATATCCGTTCTTAATGACAGTCTCACATTCTTGCTCCCAGGAGGCTGATTGATGAGGCCAGCTAGTAGGGACCAAGGTCACCAGGTCCCAGGACCTCTGTCCGTCAGAGTCTAGTCACTTGCTACCCTCACAGGAGGAGTACTTGTCTCCCAAGTTACTTGTGTTTCTTGAGGTATGTTGGACACTTGTCTTCTGTCTAGGCCACACAGACCCTTTCTTAAACACCTGTAGTGTGTTAAGAATGCAAATGTCAGAGGTGGGATGGTAAAGTCTTACAGCCCCAGGTGGGGTGCTGAGGAGGCGAGGAGGGGACTCAAAGGAAAGGCTTGGGCTCATCCCAGTTACTTAGAGATATCCATTAATTAAAAATGAGTCTTCTCCATGCCAGGGCCACAGATCAAAGAGGGAAGCCAAGAATTAAGACCAAAAGCTACGCATTTGATAGCGTGTGGACTGAGATCCCACCATTCAGGATGCTCATGCAGTAATCGTGTTGGTTGTGCATCAGCCTAGATTGTATTCGAGGATTGGACACTTACAAGTATACAGTGGTTGTTTCTCTGGAAGTGAACTACAGAGAGTGTTACCACAAGAAGCACTCACTCCCAGTAATACACTAATAAAGCAAAATAGGTCAGCCCTTGAGTCAAGCAAGACTCACCCCACCAACATCAGCTACACTCCAACTGCCTTGGATATGTGCACGAGGCAGCCATATGTCTTTACTATCCCAACTTTATTTGATTATTAGCTCTCATCCTTGGACAAATAACTCGAGGATGTTGACCAAGGGCTTAACCTTCTCGCGTTAGGAGATATAATGCCACATAAGCTTGTCATTCTCTCTCAGGGTGGGAAAGGAACCGAAAAGAAAAAAGAAAAGTTTAGGGATAAGGACACCATCCAGGACATATTGTGTCTCTTACAAAGTAACCTACCATACATAACTAGCAAGTAATCTTAATACATATATATAATCTAACCGCTTGTGCTTCCATTAGTAGGACTTGGACCAGCCTGTCCTCGCGCAATCAAGGGCCCAGCGAACATGAAAGGAAACAGCCAGAACTGATTAGAGTCCAAGACGCCATCTCAGACAAAGTGGACTGTTGTGCTTCTTGTCAACCTGTGCCCATCTTCTAACATAAGGAAAATCTGTGGAGAGGGGGGGGAGTGGTATATGTAGGGAGCGGCTGATTGGGGCGTGTGAACGGTTTTCTAAAACTTGAAATTATAGTCTGGACACTCTTTGATAAACTTGATTGAACCATTCAACGCCCTCCAGCTAGATGGTGGGGGCCTTGGCGCTTCTGTGGGCTGGGCACATAACTGCTTTTGGCAAACTTGGTTTCATATGCAGGAATCTTGTGTGGAGAATAAACATAAAAAAAAAGAAAGGAAAAGGATGCTAGGATACTGAACCTATTTAGAACTAACTGGGAATATAAATATGCTAGTTGTTTTATTCATAAGTTATGTATATGGGTTGGCTCTCTCTATTTTTCTGAAAACACAAAATCCCAGTTTGTAAACTTTCTTTTTACTTGTTAGGCAATTTTAAAGGATTATTAAGATTAAAATTTTTTACTTCACCACCAGTAGGAAAGTTTTGTTCCAGTCATAACGCTGTTTGTTAAAGACGCAAAGTGTGTTTATTGGTAAATTTATTTAGCAGGTTCTCAAACTCTGCCCAAGCTTTATCCCACCAAGTGATACGGAGATGGCATGTCTGAGATTGGTAGGGGATGAGTTAAGAAAGGAGATGAGGTATGGTAGGAAGGATGGGAGGAAAAAAAAGGGGGGTGAAAGGGAGTGGTAGTAAAAAGGAACGCAACGGGACCAACTGAAGAAAATGTGGGGAATTGGGGGCTGGATTCGATAATTGTGGGACGGGTGGAAGGTTACAGACAATAGGGCCATGACTTGTGGCTGATTACGACAACAATCACATGAACACGCATCTTTGGAGGAAATGTAGTTGTATGGATGTTAAAGGGAACTAAGCTAATTACTTCCCAAAAGTTAGAGCTAAAGTTCAGTGAGAAACAGTTTGCGGTAAATGTAAGAAACAAAATATATGCCTTTGCTTTCCTGCTTATGTGGTTATGTTAATACAACTTAGGCCTCTATCAGGTCAAAACAAACAACCAAAAAAAAAAAAAAAAGGAGCAAAGAAAAGAGTGGTGGGGTGGTGGTGTGGGGGCGCGTTTGGGGGGTGTGTACTATCCTGTCTGGGATACAAATGGAAAAACTCTGTGTTTCAATCCTATTGATAAATTTTCATTTTCTGATCCTTAAAAAAACCTGGAAAAGATGAGGGAATTGAGGAGAATTTAGTTCCCAACAGGTAACAAGTACAAAGTCACCAATCTAAATGCCTGGAAAACATACAACTTATGGCTGGCAGGATGAACCTGGGGGAATGTTCAGCAAGAGAGTTGACCATCTGAACACTAAGGAATGAGGAACATCAGACTGCCTGAGACACGGTCACTGAGCATCTCTCTGAATAATGGGGGTTACAATGTTTATAATGGACCCTAATGTCGAGAACCAGTCCTAACTCTCCCCCTCCCCCTTTTTTTTTCTTTTTTTTTTTTTTTTTTTGCAAAAAAGAAACAGGATGGTAATGAAACCACTCCCTAACTGTAAACTAGGACCAATTGTTACAGTGGTAAATTCCTATAAAACAGGCACAACGTATTAACTGATTTGTAGGCATAGGAACTGGTGAAAGGTATATTTCTCTATCTTAGAGCCAATTCAATAGTAAAGTGTTTATAAGTTGTGTAATTAAGACAAAATATTAATACAGGAAAAGCTCTTGACATCAGCAATGAATTATTCCTGCCTAGGAGATGTTGGCTAGGGGATTCCAACCCGCCCCCCCAAATTATAAAGGCCTTTTGCCTATAAAAATGGGATATATGCAAGGAGGAAAGGCAGTAAGTCCCTGTTGTCAGAAGACCTGGTGTGAGCATGAAAAAATGTTATGAGACGTCACTGCTAGCGTACAACTGCCTCTGAAATGCTAGAGAGCATTACCAAAGGCCACTCAGCCGCAATACAGCAAAATATTGGGTCTCCCTGAGACAAACAAGTACTCCTCCGAAATATCAGCTACACCTCAACCGGCCTGGAGATTACAGTGCAACAGCGGCAGCCAAGTGTCTATATTATATCCCAAAAACTATTTGGCTATTAGCTCTCTCCTTGGAGGAATAACTCACCGGGATGCCACAAGCTTATGTCCTCTAGTGGTTAGGCGATGTTATTTAAGCCACATAAGAACTTGTCACCCTTTATAGAGAAACCACAGTTTGCGTGTTAGCATACCATCCAAGCATCTGTGTTTATGCTCACAGCTTAGCTTGACACAATAAGTGGTACTGCTTAAATGCTGTACATTCCAATAGCTTGAGCTTCGTTAGTATGACTGAAAAGGGTATAACTGTGAAAGCTGTCAATCCATGAAGGGAAACAAACTGAACAGACCGGAGTCCAAAAAATGACAACTCCAAAAGAAATTAGACTGTTTTCTTCTCACCCATTTGTGCCCCTTTCCCACAAGCCTTAGGGAAACAAACTGCGGAAGAGGAGGCGTGGTAGATTGTAAGGGCTGTGGAGAGATAGGGGTGAACATGAGACTAAGGAATATAGTCTGGACACCTGATTGATCAACATGCCTGTGCATACAAGCTTCTCCAACTGGACTTGGGGAACCTTGGGTTGCTTCAAAATTTGGACATAGTTACTTGCAAAATGCACCAATTACTTAAGTCTGACATAATGAGTAACATCATTGTTATCTGCAAACAACTGTGTATTGTATTGTAGAATCCTTAAAAATAAAAAAAAATTAAAAAAAAAAAAAAAAGAATCAGCCTATGAAGCATAGGATGCTCCAGAAGAGCTCTGGACACTCAAAAATGGGGAAAGAGGAGGGCTAGGGAGATGGCCTGATGGATGAAGCACTTGCTCATTAAGAGTGACTGAGAGAAAGATGCAGGACAGTATTGCCAGAATGCATGATCTGGGATGGGGTGGGGGTGGGGGTGGTGGGGGGGAGGGAAAGGGAAATAAGCCTGAAACTGAATTGGAAAAAATGTATGAAATGCACAAAGCATCAATAAAAAATTAATTAAAAAAAAATAAATAAATAAATCCCTTGTGGGAAAAAAAAAAAAAAAAAAAAAAAAAGAGTGAGGATCTGAGTTTGACTGCCAACAGCACACATGTCAAATCCAAAGGGGAGCGTGCATGTCAGTTCTCCCAGCATTCTTTTTTTTTTTATTAATTTTTTTATTTTTTCTGTATGTGTTATGAATGTACTGCCTGCATGCAAGTCTGTGCAACCCGTGTGGTCGTGCAACGCCGCAGAGGTCAGAAGAGGGTCTCGGATTCCCCTGGAGCTGGAGTTCTCCTGGAATTGGAGTTTTCAGACGGCTCTCGGGCCGCCATGGGGTGCGGGATCGAACCCCGGGTCCTCTGTAAGAGCAGTCGGTGCTCTTAAACCGCTAGGCCATCTCTCCAGCCCCTCTCCCAGCATTCTTATGGAGGAAAGTTCTTATGGCAGAAAGCAGACCGGAGACACTCAAAGCTTGTTGAGAAGCTCACCTGGAATGCGCTATGAAAAAACAAGAGACTGCCATTAAAATGGTGGACAAAAGGACCAACACTTTCCCTTGTCCTTTGACCTCCATCCCCATACCATAGCATGTGTAGACACACACACCACACACACCACACACACCACACACACACACCACACACGGAACTCATTGGAGGAATGAGATAGAACCTTTAATGATATTTCATGCTCTCAACCAGCCATGCAGGATGTCTAAGGGCTCACTGTAACATTCATGTCTTGAATCAATTTCTGCACCCTCTGAGAGTGTTGGGAGTTGAGGCCTGAGCTACCCTGTGCTCTGTATAAGGTACTGAGGAGTTATCGATGGCTCTGTATAAGGTACTTGGAAGTATCCATGGCTCTGTACAAGGTACTGGGGACATGGAGGTATCCATGGCTCTGTATAAGGTACTAGGAGATATCGATATCTCTGTGCAAATTAGGCTATTACGCTACCCAAAGAGTTTATTCCTCATCTGAATATCCTTTCCTTTGTGAAAATATTGTATAAATTTGCAGTGTATGTGTGTCTGTGTGTTGTGATTGTTAGGAGTCAAAGGACACCTTACAGCACTTAGTTTTCCTTCATCCATGTGGGTACAAGGATCAAATTTCTGGTGGTCGATCGTGGCAAAAAAAAAATCTTTTTCTCTGACTTCTTTTTTTTTGCCTTTTTCTTTTTCATTTTAAATTTTAAAATTATTTATTTTGTGTAGTGTATGATATGTACTGTCTGCATGGGAGGTTTGTGGACCGGGTCGTGCAAGCCGCGGGGTTCGAAAGAGGTCTCAGATTCCCTGGAACTGGAGTTCTCCTGCTTGGAGTACAGTGGAGTAAAGAATGGTCTCAGCGCGCATGCGAGGCTGGGATCGACCCCAGGGTCTCTGCAGAGGGGTTGGGACTCTTTAAATGCTAGGCCACCTCTCCAGGCCCTATAACTTCTTAATGACAGTCTTACACCATTTCTTCTAGGAGGCTGATGGGTGAGGCCAGCGAGTAGGCACCAGGGCCATCAGGTCCCAGGACCTCTGTCCCTCAGGGTCAAGTCATTTGGTGCCCTCACAGGAGGAGGAGTACTTGTCTCCCAAGTTACTTCTTCTGTGTCTTGAGGTGAGTTGGACACTTGATTGTCTTCTGTGTGGGCCACACAGACCCTTTCCCAGATACCTGCAGTGTGGGAAGGATGAAGATGTCACAGTTGGGATGGTAAAGACCTTACAGCCCTGGGAAAGGTCCTGAGGAGACTTGAAGGCAGATGGTTATACAGTAATAGATCCCATGCATAGGAGTTGCTCCATGCCAGGCAAAGGGTATCAGGTGGAGAGGCACAAGACAAAACTGAGGGCCCAAAGCAGTGTGCATGGTGTAGGTCTGTGATCCCACCACAGAGGAGGCTCTGGCAGAAGCATTACTAGTTGGAATTAGGCTACATGACATGGGATGTTCTAGTCTAGCCTGAGCACTCAAAAGTGGGGAAAGAGGAGGGCTGGCAAGGTGGCTGGATGGGCAAACATTTTCCCAGGAAGAGTGGGGAATGAATTTGATACAAAGCTCATATGGAATATCTGAAGGGGGAGGTAACATATGTCAGTGCTCCCAGTGATCCTATGGCAAGGTGGCAGGCACAGACAGAAGACTGGAAGGTCCCAGGTAGCTGCCCTGGCACAGATAGTGGATAACAAGAGACTCTACCTTTCAGAAGGTGGAAGGCAAGGACCAACACTAGAGGTTGTCCTCTGGCTTTCATCTCTACAGCATGTCTTGCGAGACACACACACACACAAACACATACACACACACACACACACAATATCAAAAAGATGTTAACTGGAGATTCAGAGGGAGAGTTTTAATGGCATGTCATGGTCCCATGAAGCCATGCAGGATGTTAAAGGACTCTCTCACTCAGTATATCACAGAGTATGACCTTAGACTATGCTTCCATTGGCCTGCACCTTTGAGTGTTTGAAGGTCAGGTCTGAGCTACCATGCACTCTTTATGTTGTGCTGGGGAGGAACCCATGGATTCCTGCCTGCTAGGTTAGTATTCTACCAAAGGAGATCACTCCCCAGTATGAATATCCCTTTTGAGTATCTTATTTATAATTTTTTGTATGAGTATATTGCCTGCTTGTGTAGAAGTGTACCCATGTAATCCAGTGCCCATGGAGATCAGAAGAGGTGATGAGATCACCTAGAATTCAAGCTACAGTTGTTAGCTGACATGTGGTCTCTGGGTTTCCAATTTGGGCCTTCTGCTCTTAGCCTCTAAGTTAACCTGCCCTGAATATTCTTTATTTTGTAAAATTTGTAACCAGGTGTGTGGCGTGCACCTTTAAACACAACACCGGGGAAGCAGAGGCAGGTGGATCTCTGTGAGGTCAAGGCCAGTCTGAGTTCCTGGCCACCAGCAGTGGCTACAGGGAAGCCCTGTCTCAAAAAAAAGTGTGTGTGTGTGTATGTGTGTGTGTGTGTGTGTGTGTGTGTGTGTGTGTGTGTGTGTGTGATATTAGAGGTCAGAGGAATACATACAGCCCTCAGTCTCCTTCTACCATGTGCATGGCAGAGATCAAACTCTGGTAGTCATGCTTGGTGGCAAGATCCTTCTTCCACTGAGCCATTTTGCTTGCCTTACATATTCCTTCATAATGACAGTCTCACACCTTTGCTCCTAGGAGGCTGATTGGTGAGGCCAGCGAGTAGGCACCAGGGCCATCAGGTCCCATGACCTCTGCCCCTCAGGGTCAGGTCATTTGGTGCCCTCACTGGAGGAGGAGTACTTGCCTCCCAAGTTACTTCTTCTGTGTCTTGAGGTGAGTTGGACACTTGATTGTCTTCTGTGTGGGCCACACAGACCCTTTCCCAGATACCTGCAGTGTGGGAAGGATGAAGATGTCACAGTTGGGATGGTAAAGACCTTACAGCCCTGGGAAAGGTCCTGAGGAGACTTGAAGGCAGATGGTTATACAGTAATAGACCCACGCATAGGAGTTCTCCATGGCAGGCAAAAGGTATCAGGTGGATGAGAGGCAGAAGACAAGAATGAGGGCCCAAAGCAGTGTGCATGGTGTAGGTCTGTGATCCCACCACTGAGGAGGCTCTGGCAGGAGCATTACTAGTTGGAATTAGGCTACATGACATGGGATGTTCTAGTCTAGCCTGAGCACTCAAAAATGGGGAAAGAGGAGGGCTGGCAAGGTGGCTGGATCGGCAAACATTTTCCCAGGAAGAGTGGGGAATGAATTTGATACAAAGCTCATATGGAATATCTGAAGGGGGAGGTAACATATGTCAGTGCTCCCAGTGCAACTATGGCAAGATGGCAGGCACAGAGAGAAGACTGGAAGCTCCCAGCTGGCTGCCCTGGCAGGGACAGTAGATGATAAGAGACTCTGCATTTCAGAAGGTGGAAGGCAAGGACCAACCGTAGAGGTTCTCCTCTGACTTCCATGTCTATACCATGTCGTGTGACACACACACACACACACACACACACACACACACACGCACTCACACACACACAGTATCAAAAAGATGTTAAATGGAGATTCAGAGGGAGAGTTTTAATGGCATGTCATGGTCACATGCAGCCATGCAGGATGTTAAAGGACTCTCTCACTCAGTATATCACAGACTATGACCTTAAACTCCTCTTCCATGGGCCTGTACCTTTGAGTGTTTGAAGGTCAGGCCTTAGCTACCATGCACTCTTTATGTTGTGCTGGGGAGGAACCCATGGATTCCTGCCTGCTAGGTTAGTATTCCACCAAAGGAGATCACTCCGCAGTCTGAATATCCCTTTTTAGTATCTTATATATAATTTCTTGTATGAGCATATTGCCTGCTTGTGTAGAAGTGTACCCATGTAATCCAGTGCCCGTGGAGATCAGAAAGGTGATGAGATCCCCTGGAATTCGAGCTACAGTTGTTAGCTGACATGTGGTCTCTGGGTTTCCAATTTGGGTCTTCTGCTCTTAGCCTCTAAGTTAACCTGCCCTGCATATTCTTTATTTTGTAAAATTTGTAACCAGGTGTGTGGCTTGCACCTTTAAACACAGCACTGGAAAAGCAGAGGCAGGTGGATCTCTGTGAGATCAAGGCCAGTCTGAGTTCCTGGCCACCAGAAGGGGCTACAGGGAAGCCCTGGCTAAAAAGAAAGCATGCGTGTTTGTTTGTTTGTGTGCGTGTGTGTGTGTGTGTGTGTGTGTGTGTGTGTGATATTAGAGGTGAGAGGAATTCACACAGCCCTCAGTCTCCTTCCACCATGTGCATGGCAGAGATCAAACTCTGGAAGTCATGCTTGGTTGCCCGATCCGTCTCCCACTGAGCCATCTCCCTTGCCTTTCATATTCCTTCATAATGACAGTCTCACACCTTTGCTCCTAGGAGGCTGATTGGTGAGGCCAGCGAGTAGGCACCAGGGCCATCAGGTCCCAGGACTTCTGCCCCTCAGGGTCAGGTCATTTGGTGCCCTCACTGGAGGAGGAGTACTTCCCTCCCAAGTTACTTCTTCTGTGTCTTGAGGTGAGTTGGACACTTGGTTGTCTTCTGTGTAGGCCACACAGACCCTTTCCCAGATACCTGCAGTGTGGGAAGGATGAAGATGTCACTGTTGGGATGGTAAAGACCTTACAGCCCTGGGAAAGGTCCTGAGGAGACTTGAAGGCAGATGGTTATACAGTAATAGATCCACGCATAGGAGTTGCTCCATACCAGGCAAAGGGTATCAGGTGGATGGAGAGGCAGAAGACAAGAATGAGGGCCCAAAGCAGTGTGCATGGTGTAGGTCTGTGATCCCACCACTGAGGAGGCTCTGGCAGGAGCATTACTAGTTGGAATTAGGCTACATGACATGGGATGTTCTAGTCTAGCCTGAGCACTCAAAAGTGGGGAAAGATGAGGGCTGGCAAGGTGGCTGGATCGGCAAACATTTTCCCAGGAAGAGTGGGGAATGAATTTGATACAAAGCTCATATGGAATATCTGAAGGGGGAGGTAACATATGTCAGTGCTCCCAGTGCAACTATGGCAAGATGGCAGGCACAGAGAGAAGACTGGAAGCTCCCAGCTGGCTGCCCTGGCAGGGACAGTAGATGATAAGAGACTCTGCATTTCAGAAGGTGGAAGGCAAGGACCAACCGTAGAGGTTCTCCTCTGACTTCCATGTCTATACCATGTCGTGTGACACACACACACACACACACACACACACACACACACGCACTCACACACACACAGTATCAAAAAGATGTTAAATGGAGATTCAGAGGGAGAGTTTTAATGGCATGTCATGGTCACATGCAGCCATGCAGGATGTTAAAGGACTCTCTCACTCAGTATATCACAGACTATGACCTTAAACTCCTCTTCCATGGGCCTGTACCTTTGAGTGTTTGAAGGTCAGGCCTTAGCTACCATGCACTCTTTATGTTGTGCTGGGGAGGAACCCATGGATTCCTGCCTGCTAGGTTAGTATTCCACCAAAGGAGATCACTCCGCAGTCTGAATATCCCTTTTTAGTATCTTATATATAATTTCTTGTATGAGCATATTGCCTGCTTGTGTAGAAGTGTACCCATGTAATCCAGTGCCCGTGGAGATCAGAAAGGTGATGAGATCCCCTGGAATTCGAGCTACAGTTGTTAGCTGACATGTGGTCTCTGGGTTTCCAATTTGGGTCTTCTGCTCTTAGCCTCTAAGTTAACCTGCCCTGCATATTCTTTATTTTGTAAAATTTGTAACCAGGTGTGTGGCTTGCACCTTTAAACACAGCACTGGAAAAGCAGAGGCAGGTGGATCTCTGTGAGATCAAGGCCAGTCTGAGTTCCTGGCCACCAGAAGGGGCTACAGGGAAGCCCTGGCTAAAAAGAAAGCATGCGTGTTTGTTTGTTTGTGTGCGTGTGTGTGTGTGTGTGTGTGTGTGTGTGTGTGATATTAGAGGTGAGAGGAATTCACACAGCCCTCAGTCTCCTTCCACCATGTGCATGGCAGAGATCAAACTCTGGAAGTCATGCTTGGTTGCCCGATCCGTCTCCCACTGAGCCATCTCCCTTGCCTTTCATATTCCTTCTTAATGACAGTCTCACACCTTTGCTCCTAGGAGGCTGATTGGTGAGGCCAGCGAGTAGGCACCAGGGCCATCAGGTCCCAGGACCTCTGTCCCTCAGGGTCAGGTCATTTGGTGCCCTCACAGGAGGAGGAGTACTTGTCTCCCAAGTTACTTCTTCTGTGTCTTGAGGTGAGTTGGACACTTGGTTGTCTTCTGTGTAGGCCACACAGACCCTTTCCCAGATACCTGCAGTGTGGGAAGGATGAAGATGTCACAGTTGGGATGGTAAAGACCTTACAGCCCTGGGAAAGGTCCTGAGGAGACTTGAAGGCAGATGGTTATACAGTAATAGACCCACGCATAGGAGTTCTCCATGGCAGGCAAAGGGTATCAGGTGGATGAGAGGCAGAAGACAAGAACGAGGGCCCAAAGCAGTGTGCATGGTGTAGGTCTGTGATCCCACCACTGAGGAGGCTCTGGCAGGAGCATTACTAGTTGTAATTAGGCTACATGACATGGGATGTTCTAGACTAGCCTGAGCACTCAAAAATGGGGAAAGAGGAGGGCTGGCAAGATGGCTGGATGGGCAAACATTTTCCCAGGAAGTGTGGGGACTGAATTTGATACAAAGCTCATATGGAATATCTGAAGGGGGAGGTAACATATGTCAGTGCTCCCAGTGCTCCTATGGCAAGATGGTAGGCACAGAGAGAAGACTGGAAGCTCCCAGGTGGCTGCCCTGGCAGAGACAGTGGATAACAAGAGACTCTGCCTTTCAGAAGGTGGAAGGCAAGGACCAACAGTAGAGGTTGTCCTCTGGCTTCCATCTCTACACCATGTCTTGCTACACACACACACACACACACACACACAGACACACACACACACATGTGCACACACACACACACATACACACAATCAAAAAGATGTTAACTGGAGATTCAGAGGGAGAGTTTTAATGGCATGTCATTGTCCCATGCAGCCATGCAGGATGTTAAAGGATTCTCTCACTCAGTATATCACAGAGTATGACCTTAAACTCCTCTTCCATTGGCCTGCACCTTTGTGTGTTTGAATATCAGGCCTGAGCTACCATGCACACTTTATGTTTTGCTGGGGATGAACCCATGGATTCCTGCCTGCTAGGTTAGTATTCCACCAAAGGAGATCACTCCCCAGTCTGAATATCCCTTTTTAGTATCTTATTTATAATTTTTTGTATGAGTATGTTGCCTGCTTGTGTAGAAGTGTACCAATGTCATCCAGTGTCCATGCAGATCAGAAGAGGAGATGAGATCCCCTATAACTCCAGCCACAGTTGTTAGCTGACATGTGGTGTCTGGGTTTCCAATTTGGGTCTTCTGCTCTTAGCCTCTAAGTTAACCAGCCCTGAATATTCTTTATTTTGTTAAATTTGTATCCTTGTGTGTGGCGTGCACCTTTAAACCCAGAACTGGGGAAGCAGAGGCAGGTGGATGTCTGTGAGGTCAAGGCCAGTCTGAGTTCCTGGCCACCAGCAGTGGCTACAGGGAAGCCCTGTCTCAAGGAAAAAGTGTGTGTGTGTGTGTGTGTGTGTGTGTGTGTGTGTGTGTGATATTAGAGGTCAGAGGAATTCACACAGCCCTCAGTCTCCTTCCACCATGTGCATGCCAGGGATCAAACTCTGGTAGTCATGCTTGGTGGGAAGATCTGTCTCCCACTGAGCCATCTCACTTGCCTTTCATATTCCTTCTTAATGACAGTCTCACACCTTTGCTCCTAGGAGGCTGATTGGTGAGGCCAGCTAGTAGGCATCAGGGCCATCAGGTCCCAGGACCTCTGTCGCTCGGGGACAAGTCATTTGGTGCCGTCACTGGAGACCCCAACACTCAGGAGGCTCATACTTGAGTTCAGCTTGGGAAGTAGGATATTCCAAGTCTAGCCTAGACCACTACCACCACCACCACCAACAACAACAACAACAATAGTAGAATTAAGGGAGAAACTAAGGCAAATCTGTTATTTGTAATTTTGACAAAAAGAAAAATACAACCTGAGGCAGAGTAGGCCGGCAACTACTGCCAAATTATAATAATTCTTGTGTGCTTTTACTGTAGAAATGGCGACTAGTTACTGGTTTTGGTGACTTAGTTCAGGCAAAGTCTGTGCTTGAAGGTGAATGGGAAATAAGTATGTTGTTGGGACTAGAGCTTCTTTGGTTTGCTCTGTGAGAGAAATCCCCTTAGTGTATAGCTGTAATTTGGGGGGAGGGAGCTCTTTTTGAGACAGGGTTTTCCTGCAAGCCCCAGTTGGCCTTGATCTCACAGAGATCTGTCTGCCTCTGCCTCCCAAGTGAGTTCTTGGATTAAAGGTGTGAGCCACCAGGCCCTTCTACTTGAAAGTTTTATTACATTTATTTAGTGTAGGGAGGGTTGCTCAGATGCCATGGCGTGTGTTTGGTGGTCAGAGGACAACTTGTGGCAGTCAGTTCTCTCCTACCATGTGAATCCTGGGGATCAAACTCAGGTCTGGAAGCTTAGCAGCAAGCACCTCTACCCACAGACGACCCATCTCACTGACCCAACATGGATCGTTCAGTAAATTTTTTCCAGCATGAAAACCTGAGGTAAATAGCCAGAATTCATGTGAAAGTCAGGCTTGGTACTGTGGACTTGTTTTCCCAGGTTTGAGGGGGTGGAGTCAAGCGGGTCCCTGGGCCTTGCTGGCTATATAGTCTATACTTCTTAGCATGATCCAGGCCAGTGAAAGTCATTGTCTCAAAAAATGTCATTGGTATCTGACTGATGATACCTGGAGTTCTTCTCTGCCATACTTATACACACAGAAACAAGCCCCCCCTCATACCTGTGCCCACCCTCACATGTGAACATGCACATAGACATATTTGTGTGCATACACACACACACACACATAGGCACACACACTTTTTCCTACTTAAGTTGCTAGGGTGCTGTGACTGCCTGAATGGGCCACAGACCATGTCAACTGAAATTAGAGATGACTCTCCTAAGAACCCCCTCACTCCTGGTTCTTTTCCCCTTCACCCCATTTAAGTCTATATGAAAGCCTTTCTCTTCAGTTTAGTATGGAGGTGCACATCTATAAACTCAGTATTTGGAGGCTGAGGCAGGAGGATGGTAATTTAAGACCAGCCTACAAAGTGAGATCCTTTCTCTTTAAAAAGCCAGTTTTTTTTTTAAATAAACCCCAACTTTACATAGAGAAAGCCAAACTTCTTTGACTTTCAAGGAAAGCATTCTGAAATACCACAAAGCTCAAGTGAACAGCAAGGATTTGGCTCTTCAGTTCTTTAGCATTTGGGTTTAGTTACCCAAAAGGCACATGGAAAGGACAAGCAAAATACTGAGTCTATCCAATGTCTGTTCCATTCTCACAAATACCTTTTTTTGTTATTTTGAGACAAGATCTCACCATGTAGCCTTGGCTAGCCTGAATTACATGCATGCGCCACCACACTTTATTAATTTATTAATTTGAGACAAGGTTTCACTCTGTAGCCCTGGCTGGCCTCAAACCACAATGATGACCTTCCTGCCTCAGCCTCTTGAGGGCTGGAATTATAGGTGTGAGCCAACACTCCTAGTTAATGTTAACAGGGCCCTTGCTGGTGAAATTCCATTAACCGTTCTTTGTAAGGATGAAAGTCGCCATGGTAATCTTACCAGTAGATACTGAATTCTGCATCACTGGCATTCCCCCCCCCTTTGTTCCTAATATTCATCAGAAGGTTTATAGTCAATTTAAGAGGACAGTATTAAAATTGGAGAACTCACACAGTACAACCCTGAAATCAGAATGGGTAGGCTTGGGCTTTCTATCCACAAATGTATTAGTCAAGTATAGTGTCCTGGGGTTTGTAAGAGAGTAGGGTTGTGACTGGTACACATAAAAAAGGAAATGTGGAATTTTTGTTTTGATTTAATTTTTTTTTTTTTTGGTCTTTTTGAGACAGGGTCTCGCTGTAGCTCTAGCTGTCCTGAAACTCACTACGTAGTCCAGGCTGGCCTTGAACTCACAGAGATCCGCCTGCTTCTGCCTCTCATTGTTTGGATTTTTGGAGACAGGCTGGCCTCAAAGTTGTCTCGGCTTCAGCAGTGCTGGAAATGTTTTTTTTTTTTTTTTTATTTCCCAAGCAAAGGAATTTAGACTTTTTCTGTGGCCCGAGGAAGCTCTGACGAGGGGAAATGATATGCTTCCCCCGCCCCCCTTAAAGACGTTGGCCAAAATATTAAAGTAGAACTGGAGTGGAGTGCAAGAAAGGAAGCAGTTGGATAAGGCTTGGTGAGAGAGGAGGATGGAAGGGGCGGTCAGGACCACAGAGTTCCTAGGGACGGTTCAGTGGGGTTACTTGTAGTAAGGGATTGGATCCTGTAGGGAGAGAGGGGCCGGCAGGGAGGAAGACTCCAGTTAGCCATGTCCTCAATGGCGATGCCACAGACACAAGCCGAGTCACTGTGGAAAAGTGATGCAAGGATTAACTACTTGTGTTCCCTCGCGATCAGATATCAAGAGATATAATGTATGTCTGTATACATTTCTGGGGGCGCAAGAGCCCCTCCAGTCGCCCTAAACTGTGGAGCACTAAGATTTGAAGTGAAATCAGACGATGTGAAGGGTCTTATCCTTTTGCGCAGCTGGGATTAAGATGCACCTAGTTCAAGAGTGTGCAGCCGGTTGGGCAATGAAGGGCCGATCTCGGAGTGGTCTCATAGGCGTAAAAGGCCGAGACCGCGGAACAAGAGTTTCGTGTCGCTCTCCCGTAGGGCCCAGCACGTGAAAGGCTTGCCTCAAGCCCTGTAAATTTTCGGGGTTCAGAAACTGCTGCGGGTCTCTAGCCTGTAGACCCAAGCTAGATCCACCGCCTGGCTCAGGGTCTCTGGAGCTCTGGCCGGAAGCAACCCCGCCCCGACCTGGGCCCCGGAACGCCCGGCCAATCAACGCCCTCCGCCAATCAGCGCCCTCCGCCAATCAGCGTCCTCCGCCAATCAGCGCCCTCTGCCAATCAGCGCGTTTCCTCCGCTGGCCGATCGGCGCTCCACTGAGGCGCTTGGCCAGCCTGTGGCCGGCCGCCCTTTGGAGACGGCCCCTCCCGTATTCGCCGGGCCCGTTAGCTGAGCGCAGCGCCTCTTGCGCTACGGCCCCTGGGCGGCGGGGGCCGCCGCCGCGGCGCATTCCGACGCGGCCCTGGCGCGCCCCCTGGCGGCCCGGCCGGGGAGCTGCGGGCGCGGCGCTGACCCGGAGGCGGCGGCGGTGCCCGGATGGAGGCACGTCATTGTCCCCCGCCGGGCGGCTGGGCTGTGTGCGGCGGCGGCGGTGGCGGCGGCCGAGGGGGATGGAGCGAGCTCCGAGCCGGGTTAGGTAAGCTCCCGCCTCCTTCCCGCTCGCTGCAGACCGGCGTGGGGCCCGGCCTGGCGTCCCGGCTCGCGTTGGCCTCAGTCGGCCCGGCCACCCCGCAGCCGGCCGCGGCCCGCCGGGGACTGGCGCGGCCCCACGCCCGCCGCCCCCTCTCCAGCCGCTGGGCGGCCCGAGGACCCCAAGGCTCCGGGGACAGCGCCGCCGCCGCCGCCGCCGCTCGGCACAAACGGGCCCTCGGAGCAGGAGGTGGCGGCCGCAGCGGGCGGCGGGCGGGCGAGCCAGCCGCTGAGGGAGCCCCGGGGCTGCACTGGGAGGGCCGGACCCCCTCCCCCGGTTGCCATGGCCACCGGGCTCCCACCCCCGGCGGCCCCAGCCCGCCCCCTAGGCCCATGGGCCGGGCCAGGCTGTAGCGGGCCGCTGGAGGCCGCCCGGCCGGCTCGGAGCTGCCGGGGTGGGCGTGTGCACGCCGGGGACCGTGCAGCCGGCGTCCGGGGCCCGCCCGCCGCCCCCCCGCGTGGCTGCCACCTCCCGCCCGGGGCGCCCCCTGAAGCTCGGGCCGGCCTCCCCACCCCCACCCCATCCCATCCCCATAGGGGACAAACTTTCCCACTCCTGCGCCCCCGGGCCCGCGCCACCCGGCTCCTCTGCGGAGTGCCCGACTTGCCCATGCTGGAGCGGGCACCCGAAGGAGAGGCGGGCGGCCAGGACAGAGTGGGAGAGGAGGAGCCGGGCTGGTCCCCCTCCAAAAAAGCATGTGAGCCTGCCTCCCGCACGTTCTTTATCTTTTCGGCTAGGAGAACTGACTTACCTGGGGAAAAGGGCGGGTGGGAGGAATCCGGTTCAGATGTTTGAAATGAAAATTTGACGGGACCAAAGTTTTACAATCTAGGACTTTAACCTCCCTAGAATGAATACAGTTGAGATTACTTTTGTTGAATAGCTCTTTTAGGTTCTCGAAGGCCTTAGGGGTTATTTGTTTATGGTTATTTCAAGTAAATATACTGAAGTAACAAAGTGTTGGAAAGGTAGTTAACGCCCCTTTTACAAAGTACCCAATTCTAGGTTCCCATACATGTTTATGAAGTACATTTCTGCGAAGTGTACATTTTAACATAATTTTGTTTTTACGGTATCACTCATTCAAAGTGCAGAGCTTATGAATAATCAGTTGCACTTATTTGTTTTTTACTCGGGGTTTCACTTTCTTTTCTATAATCATTCAATCCAGACTTCAGTAAGTATTTGGTTTGCAAAGGTTTAAGCCTCTTGTTTCTGTTTTCTTCAAAATAACTAAAATTGAAGATGGATCTTTTTAAAGATTCTTAAAACAGAAATGTTTTAAGAACTTAGAGTGTAGCAGTTTCTTTTCAGATGTGTTGACTTTCCTTGTTCCTGCCCCCCCTTGTGTGTGTGTGTGTGTGTGTGTGTGTAGTGTGTAGTGTGTAGTGTCTTGGTTTTTTTTTTGTTTGTTTTTTGTTTTTTGTTTTTGTTTTTGTTTTTTTGGTCTTTTTGAGACAGGGTCTCCCTTTAGTCTGAGCTGTCCTAGAACTCACTATGTAGACCAGGCAGGCCTTGAACTTATAGAGATCCGCCTGCCTCTGCCTCCTTAGTGTCATGTCTTAATGTGTAGTGATACTCTTTAACACTAAGGCATTTATCCCTCATAAAGGAGACGGTTCAAGAAAGGGTTCTCAGTCTTCCACCTGTATCTAACTTTGATTCCTGCTTAGGTTGCTAGTGTGTTTATTCTCTTGTAACTTTGTATGTCATTAGAAAGTGTTAGGAGAAAGGCTAAACTTTCATTAAAGTAGTTAGGTTTACAGTACTATACTTTTTTTATTAATTTTTTTATTATTTCTGTATGTGTATGAATGTACTGTCTGCATGCAAGTTTGTGCACCCGTGTCGTGCAATGCCGCGGAGGTCAGAAGAGGGTGTCGGACTCCCCTGGAACTGGAGTTCTCCTGGAATTGGAGTTTCAGACGGTTCTCAGCCGCCATGTGGGTGCTGGGGATCGAACCAGGGTCCTCTGCAAGAGCGGTCGGCGCTCCTAACCGCTAGGCCATCTCTCCAGCCCCAGTACTATACTTTTAATACTATTTTTCAGACGTCTTTTTCACAATAAAGAACAGGAACCACATGAACTGCATATACCTTAAATCCTACACAATGTAGTTAGGCTTTAAGAAAGGATACTCCTATAACAGGTGGCGTTTAGTTCCGTGCCTGATGGTTTTAGATAAAATTTCATTGGCTGAGTGTCTAAATGAAGAATGAATGGGTTTGGTTCATTTTGTCAAAATTAAAATGCTAACGTAGTTATTGATGAATTGTGGGGGGGGTTCCCTTTTGAGTCACACACACACACACACTTCCTCTCCCCTTTTATTTTTCTGGAACAAGTATAATGGTTTTATTTGGTCATTTGTTAATCATTGTCTGGAACTGCTACTTATCCCAGGAAAATCAAGGGTTTTTGCTGGTATTTGATGTTATTTTAACCAAGTATAGATTAACCTTTCCTTGTTACTAATTTTGGCTTTCTTCCTTTAACTTCCTCTCCTTCCTTTCTCCTATCCCCACACTTTTTCATTATTTCTTTTGATTGTAAGAAGAGAAAAGTTTGAACTATTTGAATAATAGACCCAAGCTTTCTTGTGAATGAAGGTCATGTATCTTTAATTGATTACAGTTTCAACTCAGAGCTAATTAACTTCTTCCTGTTTCTACATAACTATCCCCTACAAGATCATACCTTTACTTTAATTAAAAGTTATAAACAAAGTTGAAGCTTTTGAGAAACACTGTTACTGTGAACTGAAAGCTTATGGAAACATTTGTTCACTGAAGTGGCCAGTAAGCTACTTGGGTGTTTTATTACCCTTTGCACTTTACAATAGTGAATATTCTAAAGACCAAATTTTAGAGGTACTTTAGGGACTAATTGAGACACCATATATAAAGTACTTGGCACAAACCAGTGCTAAAAGCAAATGGTAGTTACTTCCTGTTTGCAGAATTTCATTCATTTGTTGAATACACATGTTGAAATCTTTCCCTGTACCACATAGTGTCAAGTAAATGCTGACATGCTACCATAGGAATCAGCACATGCACACTGGTGCTGGGGAGCTTGGAGCTTCTAGGATGGGTTTCTAATCCACCATTGAGGTGAAAGTATACTAAAGGAAATGAATTCTAAACCTGAAAAGTGTTAACTGCCCAGAGGTGGAAATTGGGGAAAAGAATAGGTAGAAAAGAGTAGCTTAAACAGAAGCCCAAAGAGAGCAAGGACTAGAAATGAACCCAATATGTTGGCAGTGTGACGTGGGGAGTGTTCTGGAGAGCAGAGTGGCTGAGTCCAGGTGGTAAGTAGAGCAGTGGGGTGCTGTAGGGAGGCTTTATTGAGGGCTGTGACCCATGTCAGTTTGGCTGGCTGAATGATTTCAGGACCGTTCCTAAAAGTACTGTTGACTAGGGCAGTGTCTAGTGGGTGTTGGACCTGGCTCCCAGTTCCAGTTGCTGACCAGCTTGATATACAGTTGGTTTATTTTATAGACCCCATTGATTCTGTCTGATCTTTCACAGGTTTATTATGATATGTTCAGCAATCAGTGTGATGACCAGCACATTGAAAAAGCTCAATTCAATTTAAAAGTAAGATTCAGACAGAATTACAATTAAATTCATATGTTTGTGTTCAAAGTTTGATGTTAGGAAAATTACAGACTTCATCTGAAAAGTTGCAATACCATATAAATGGATCTTGTCTGGGAAATGAGCTTGTTTCACTGGTGAAACTTTGTATAATTATAATTTTTTTAGGAGTCATATTTCATACAATGGTATTTTAGACTTCAAGTTCAAAAGTAAAGTTAAATATTCTCTTCACATGGTTGAGACATTCCCCTGAGAAATTATTTATATAAATTAAAAATGTAGTGAAAAACATTAAAATAATGTTCCTAGGTTTAAGTAGTAGAGATGAAAAAAATGGGTCCTTAGCCAGGCACAATGGCACTTGGGAGATAGAGGTAGGCAGGTGTCTGTGACATCCAGGCCAGCCAGGTCTACATAATGAGTTCCAGGCTAGCTGTGGCTACACAGGGAGATCCTATCTCAAAAAGACCCGAAAAGAGGCGGGATGCTGGGGTTCTTTAGTAAATATATAGAGTGGGATTGAGGTTCCTTACTATAAACTGAAGGTGGTTTTAGGAGATATAGAATAGAGTTAAGTTTGTTCTTGTTTTTGAGACAGGGTCTTGTATACCAGCCTGACCTCAAATTCACTGCATAGTGGAGGCTGGCCTTGAATTCCTGATCCTCTTGTATCTACCTCCTGAGTATTGGGATTAAAAGCCTGTGCAACAATACCTGGTTTATATAGTGCTGGAGATAGAGCCCAGGGTGTTGTGCATCTTAGGCAAGACCTCTACCAACTAAGCCACAGCCCCAACCCTACTTCTTTTATATTTGAGTGATTTGTTTGAAAATAGTTTTAAATAACTAAAAAAAGTTTCCAAGATCTAATGGTAGGCTAACTGGATTGCTCTTTTGTCTTGTAAAACAAACATATTCTTTTTGTCTTTCACAGGGCTGAAAAATGACCGTAGTTGACAAAACTGAACTTTCAGACCCGGCTACCTGTCAGAACCAGCCTGGCAGTTCTGAGGCGGTCTCACCTGAAGACATGGACACAGGCTCTGCCAGCTGGGGTGCCGTGTCTTCACTAAGTGACGTTTCCAACCACACGCTCTCATTAGGACCAGGACCTGGTGCTGTAGTCTATTCAAATCCGTCTGTTCCTGATAAGTCAAAACCATCACCACCGAAGGATCAGGGTAGGTCTGCAGAAAGAATTAGTGCTAGAAACTCCTGCATAGGTGCTTCAGGATAGAGGTAGTTTTGGAGAGAGGCTGACCTTGCAAGAGGTACTGTCACCTGAGTAAACAACACAGGGTTCTCCTCTAGTGAGCATTCATTCATTTGTCAGCTATTGCCTTGTCACAAACAGGGCAGATTATTTTTCAGGTATCAGAATATGAATAGTCTCTTTTATCTTAGCTTTTTGGAGGATATACTCCATTTATATTGGCTTCAAATTCACTCCGTAGCTAAAGCTGCCCTTTAATTCCTGATTCTCTTACCTTCTTTTCCTGAGTGCTGGATTTATAGGCATGAACCACCATGTCTGGTTTTTTGCAATGCTGGGAACGGAACAGGACCTCATGCACACTAGGCAAGCACTGTGCCAATTTAGCTACATTACTAGCCTCTTATTATGAAAAATTTTAGGTAGATATAAAACTGTAATTGTAGAGCCAGATATGGTGGCACATACCTTTAATTCTGTGAGTTCAAGACTAGCCTTGAAAATTCCCATGTGAATTTTGTAGTACTGGAGCCTAGGTCCTTATATATGGTAAGCATGTATATGCCTTCTATCTTTACCTACTATTTTAAAGCAAATCCAACACTTTATATTTCATCTATATTTTACTGTGCACATTTGGAGAACTTTTTCATAAAAATTAAGCATGTCTTGGGGCTGGAGAGATGGCTCAATGGTTAAGAGCACTGACTGCTCTTGCAGAGGACCGGGGTTTGGTTCCCAGCACCCACATGGCGGCTAAGAACCGTTTTTAACTCCAGTTCCGGGGAATCCGATGCCCTCTTCTTACCTCCACGGCATTGCACGACATAGGTGCACCAACCTACATGCAGACAGTACATTCATACACATAAAAATAATAAATTAGGGGCTGGAGAGATAGCCTAGCAGTTAAGAGCACCGACTGCTCTTGCAGAGGACCCGGGTTCAATCCCCAGCACCCACATGGCGGCTAAGAACCGTCTGTAACTGCAATTCCAGGAGAACTCCAGTTCCAGGGGAATCCGACACCCTCTTCTGACCTCCACAGCATTGCACGACACGGGTGCACAAACCTACAGGCAGACAGTACACTCATACACATACAAAAATAAAATTTTTTAAAATGTTAAATAAAATAAAAACAAGAATATTAAAAATAATAATAAATTTAAAATTAAGTATGTCTTTATATTAAAAATCCAGTTGATATTCAGGTTTCTCTGTCATATGGTTTTTAAAAATGTGTTATTGTATGGGTCTCAGTATGATGTGTATACATAGAGGTCAGGGGACAACTTTTGGGAGTTGGTTCTCTGTTCCCAATATGGGTCTGAGGATCGACCTCAGGTCATCAAGCGAGGAGAGAAAACGCTTTACCCACTGAACCATCTTGCAGACCCTTAAAACTTTTATTAGTTTAAATGTAGTCTCTACTTTGCATTTGGAGATATATATCTCTTATAGGATTCTTTTAATTTTCACACATACCTTTTCATCTTTGAAAATAATTTGTCGAAGAAACTAAATCAGCTTAGAGTTTCTTTAATCCTGGGTTCTGAATTTATAAGAAACCAGGTCTCACTATGCAGTCTTGGCTGGCCTAGAACTCACTGTGTTGACCAGGTTGGCCTCTAACTTACAGAGATCTACCTACCTCTGCCTCCTGAGTACTGGGATTAAAGGTGTCTCCTGCAAACTGTAATAAGATGTTGCATCCTTCTCAGTTTGACTTTGATTAGGCATGGCTTCTGAAGCATCTCAGCTTTGTTTGATAACCTTTCCTTTCTTTAGTCCTAGGTGATGGCATTGCTCCTCCTCAAAAGGTTCTATTTCCATCTGAAAAGATTTGTCTTAAGTGGCAACAAGCTCATCGAGTTGGCGCTGGGCTCCAGAATTTGGGCAATACTTGTTTTGCCAATGCTGCATTGCAGTGTCTAACTTATACACCGCCCCTTGCCAATTACATGTTATCACATGAACACTCCAAGACATGTAAGTGTTCAGAGCCATCATGTGTATGTTTGCAATATTGTGATATGCTAACCTACTATTGTTTTCTTCCTCTGAAGTGAAAGTATTTAGTGGAGTTACATGATCACAGTCTGGGTCGTGTAGGTAGTGGTAGTGTGTGCTACCACACACCAGGCTTCGGTTCAACCCTCAGCCCCACAGTAAAAAACAAGTGAGTTCCAGGCCAGCCAGGGATACATAGTGAGACTCTGTCTCAAAAACCAGAACAAAAAAGTAGAAATCAAGGGATTTGGGCATCTTAGGATTTGTGTTCAGGTTGTACAAGTAGCATTTTGTGCCTAATTTGACTTGTGAGGTATTTTAAAAGCCTGATTTACCAGCAGTTGGCATTTCAGAGCCCCCCCTGTTCATTTTGCTTTGTTTTGTTTTTATTTTTTTAAGACAAGGTCTCACCAGGTAGCCTGTTACTTGCTGTGTAGCCCACGCCAGTCTTGAACTCAAAGTGAACACTCTCCTCTTGCTCCTGAGTGCCAGGGATTCCAGGTGTGAGCTCCCACTCCTGGGTTTTTGAGATTTCATTTAACTTGGCAGAAACCAGCTCAGGGCTGACTAGTAGAGATCAGAATTGAAGTCATTCAGGTTGGAGGTTTTGACTGTTGTCTCTGTCTCTCTCCTCCTCCCCAGCTTTGTCTGAGGTCTGATGGACATATGATAATCATGTGTTCAAAATGCACAAGTTGATGTATTGTGACATTTGTATACACCTCTGAAACAAATTATCACACAGTCACAATGAAGAACATGTTCACCTTGTTTGAACATTCCCTAATGCATATTCCTTTGACGTCCTTCCTTCTGCTACTACTCCCATCTTTACTTCCTCTACTCAGACAGCTACTGACTTCCTAGAATGTTGCTTATGTGGAGTTACACAGACTTGGCGTAGTTATTTCAGCATTCCTCTGTTTTATGTGTCAATGGTCTGCTTTTTATCCCTAAGCTGTATTCTCTAAGTAAGTTACACCACTGTCTGGTTGGCCATTAACGTATTCATGGACATTTGACTTATTTCCTATTTGGGGCAAATTATGCTGTTATACACTTAAGAGGTAGAGGCAGGAGGATTAAGAGTCCAAGATCATTCTCAGCTACATAGTGAGTTTAAGGTCAGCCTGGGTTACATGAGACCCTGTCTCCAATAAAATACATAAATAGAACTAAAAAAAAAAAAATTTTTTTTAGTTTTAGGCTGGACATAGTGACACACACCTTTAATCCCAGCACTTGGGAAGCAGAGGCAGGCAGGCCTCTGCGAGTTCAAGGCCAGCCTGGTCTACCTAACAAGTTCCAGGCCAGCTAGGGCTACAGGAAGACCCTGTCTCAAAAAGGCCAAAAAAAGCTGGGCATGGTGGTGCACACCTTTAATCCTAGCACTCGGGAGGCAGAGGCAGAGGCAAAAAGACCAAAAAAATAAAATGTTTCAGAACTGTTTCCCAAGGAGGTTGCAATGTTTTAAGTTCCCACCAGCAGTGAATATATTTCTGTATTTCCCAACACAAACAGTACCTTTTTTCTTGGTACTGGGGATTGAACCAAGGGCCCCGGTGCTTACTGGGCAGATGCTCTATTATTACTTAGCCCAGTCTTCATAATTTTGACTCACCTCATGGATATTTAGCAACATCTTCTGATTATTGTGACTTTAATATGAACATCCCTACTGAGTAATGACGTTAAGCATCTTGTGATTGTTTCAGTTCTAAATATTTGCTTTGCTGAAATGTGTTTAAATATTTTTCTTTTTTTCCTGAGGCAGGGTCTCACCTAGGTCAGCTGTGTACCTCAAGATGATCTTGAACTTGTGATCCTCCTTGCCTCCACCTCCTGAGTACCTGAGATTACAGGTGTCCCATTACCCTGTCCTGTTTATGGATTGCTGGGGATAGAATACAGGACTTTGTGTGTGCTAGGCAAATACTCTGCCAACTGAGCCACATCTGCAGCCCCCATTTGAAACAAATCTTATGCCTGTCTGAAATCTAGATAATTTTTTAATTGTTGATTTTTTTGTTGTTGTTGTTTCTTTGTTTTGTTTTGAAACATGGTCTCACTATGTAGCCCTGGCTGGACTGGAGCTCTATGTAGACCAGACTGGCCTTGAACTCACAGAGATCCTCCTACCTCTTCCTCCCAAGTGCTGGGATTAAAGCATGTGTGTATGCTAACCATACTCAGCTCTAATTATTGAACTTTGAGAGTTCTTTTTATATTTTGGATGTCTTTTGTCAGACCTGAGACTAGTAAATGCTTCTCTTAATCTGGCAGCATTCATTTTGTCTACTTTTGGAGTGTATTTTTTGAGAAATTTTAGTTCCTTATTTTTCATTTTTATCAGTTATATTTTAAATGTTCTGAAGAAATTTTAGGCCATTGAGATGGCTCATTGTGTAAAGGTACTTGCTGCCAAGCCTGACGAACTGAGTTCAATCCCTGGGACCCACATAGTGTAAAGAATACACTCTTGAATGTTGTCCTCTGACCTCCACACACTGTGGCATGTGTGCCTCCGCCAAATAAATAAAATACAAATAAATCTTTTTCTAATCTGAGGTCACAGAGAATTTTTTCCCCCTATATTCCTAAAAGTTTTATATTTGTAGCTTTACATTTGGGCTAGTGATCCATTTTTAGTTTGCTCTTGTGAAGAATGATTTTTTTTTTCTTCAGTTCTGGGGTTTAGACTCAGGCCCTCACACATGCTGAGCAGGTGCTTTATTTAAGCTGTGCCATTCTGTTTCTATCATTGTTCCAACAATATTTGTGCAAGGAGAATAATCCTTTCTACACTAACGGTCTTGGTACCCATGTTAAAAAAAATCTCTAGTATGACCTGAGTCGTGTGTCTGCTACAAAATTAATATTTGACCTTGGGCAATTGTTTTTTTCCTGTCCTATAAAGTAGAGCCAGTACATACTTCATTTCAGCGTGCTAATAACTTAGGAGCAAATGAGCACATGGCCCCTCCCCATGTGCATATTGCTACATGTTGCTCATTTTCTCATTTGGAGGGTTCTTGCTACCTTGCAGGTCATGCAGAAGGGTTTTGTATGATGTGCACAATGCAAGCACACATTACGCAGGCACTCAGCAACCCTGGGGACGTCATCAAACCAATGTTTGTCATCAGTGAGATGCGGTGTAAGTATCAGCTACAGTGGTGTGGATGAGTATTCTACATTCAATTGGTTGTTACATTTTTATCTCACCTCTTCTTTTTTTTAAAGATAAGGGCTCACACTGTAGCCCAGGCTAGCCTGGAATTTACTATGTAGCCCAGGCTGGCCCTAAACTCATGGCACTTCTCCTGTGCCAGCCTCCCAAGTACTGGAATGATAAGCTTACAATACTGTGCCTGGCTTGTGTGCAGTTCTCTTACATGCCTTTCTTTTTTTTTTTTTTTTTTTTTTTTTTTTGGAGGCAGGGTCTTCCACTATAAAGCCCAGGCTGACCTTGAACTCATATTTTACCTGCCTCTGCCTCTTGCGTGCTGGAAGTGAAAGCAAGCATCACACACTTGGCCTAAAATTTAAAAACCAGTTAGCTCTCAGTCAAGCATCTAGCTTAATTATAGAGGCATGTGTTCACATAGTGACAGTTCTTTTGCCTAAAAGCTGCTGAAAATTGAGATTAGCAGGGCGTGCATACTTGTAATCCTAGCAGTGGGGAAGTGAAAGGCAAGAGAATCAGGGGGTCAAGTTCATCCTCAATTACTCGGAGAGTTTTGAGGCCAGCCTGACATACATGAGACCTGGCCTAGTGCGTGCGTGTTTGTGTGTGTGTGTGTGTGTGTGTGTGTGTGTGTGTGTGTACATACACACAAAGAAAAATCATTCAGTGGTTTTGCTAGATAACATTTTAAGATGTAGCTCAGGCCGGGCGTGGTGGCGCATGCCTTTAATCCTAGCACTTGGGAGGCAGAGGCAGGCGGATCTTTGTGAGTTCAAGGCCAGCCTGGTCTACAGAGTGAGTTCCAGGACAGCCGGGGCTACAGGGAGACCCTGTCTCAAAAAGACCAAAAAAAACAAAAGATGTAGCTCTTTGAGGTGCTTACATAATATGTAATGTTAAGCCTTGTCTTTCCTTATTTTTTACAGGCATAGCTAGACATTTCCGTTTTGGAAACCAAGAAGATGCCCATGAATTTCTTCAGTACATGGTTGATGCCATGCAGAAGGCATGCTTGAATGGAAGTAATAAGTAAGTAACCTCTCATGAGCCTCTCATCATGTATGATCTCAGGCTCACAGACCCTTTCGGCTTTCCACTGCCCTTTCCTCCTGGTGATTTGCATTATTTTTAAATGACTAAAATTTAAGAAGATAGGCTTATAAATTTGGATTTGTTCAGTCATAGATGTTGAGAAACGAGCATTGGTCTTGCTGCTGTTTAATTTCTGGGTTATCAGCATACCTGGGCAGACCAGAATTTGTTGCTTTTCCTCTCTAGTCACACTCCAAAATATTTGGGGGGTGGGGGGTAGTTACCAATTCCTGTAATAGCTTGTTTCTAAAATCCAAATGTAGACTCAGAAGGAAGACTGAGGAGACAAGTATATGATGGGTCCCAACCCACTGTTCAGCCCAACACCTAGTATCTCTCCCTGTCTACTCTGGTTGCTTCTCTAGGTCTTGAGGGTTGACTACGATAACCATGGACCTGAACAAGAGCTCCAGCTGCTTTACCTCCCCCAGTCAGTCTTATACAACCCATATTTACTAAGAGCATCTTCCACTCCTTTCATTTATTTATTTGTTTGTTTATTTATTTTTGTCTTTTTTGAGACAGGGTTTCCCTATAGCCCCAGCTGGCCTGGAACTCACTCTGTAGACCAGGCTGGCCTGGAACTCACAGAGATCCACCTGCCTCTGCCTCCAGAGTGCTAGAGGCATGTGCAACCATGCCCAGCTGGTTCTTAGTCACCGTGCGAATACTGGGAATCAAACCCAGGTCCTCTGCAGGAGCAGTCGCACTCTTAACCGCTGAGCCATCTCTCCAGCCCCTGGATTTATTTATTTTTTTTTTTTTCTTTTTGGTCTTTTTGAGACAGGGTCTCCCTGTAGTCCCAGCTGTCCTGGAACTCACTCTGTAGACCAGGCTGGCCTTGAACTCAGAACTCACAAAGATCCGCCTGCCTCTGCCTCCCAAGTGCTAGGATTAAAGGCGTGCGCCACCACGCCCAGCCCACCCTGGATTTATTTTTATTTAACGTGTATGAGTGTTTTGCCTGCCTGTATATAAATGTACTTATGCAGTGCCCGTGGAGGCCAGAAGAGGGTGTAGGATCTCCTGGAACTGGAGTTAGAGATCCTCGTTAGTGCCATGTGGTGCTGGTAACCAAACCCAGGTCCTCTTGAAAAGCAACTAGTGCTCTTAACTACAGAGCCATCGCTCAGTCCTGCTCCTTCCATTCTTAACACAGCTCCTCAAATGTTCTTCCCCAAGCCCTGAAGGTGGCCTGGTCTATGCTGCCACATGTGCTCAGAGTTTTCTACTTTTTGTGCTTTTCCTTTTCCTTTTTTTGTTTTTTTTTGTTTTTTGGGGGGTTTTTTTTGTTTGTTTTGTTTTGTTTTGTTTTGTTTCTTTGAGATGTGGTCTCCCTGTAGCTCTGGCTGTCCTAGAACTCACTCTGTAGACCAGGCTAGCCTTGAACTCACAGGAATCCACCTGCCTCTGCCTCCCAAGTGCTAGGATTAAAGGTGTGCACCACCATGCCTGGCTTTCCTCTTCCCATTTTTGTTTTATTATGAATGTATTTGCTTCTGAAATCTGGGCAGAGCATCCTCAGTGTTTGCCAAGTTCTCCTCTCATGTTGTTGTTTGGTTGTTTTTCAGATTAGACAGACCCACCCAGGCTACCACTCTCGTCTGCCAGATATTTGGAGGATACCTAAGATCTCGAGGTAAACTCGTTTGAATGCTTATCATAGTGTGCAGTACAGGTTTATGGTTTTAGGATGTTAACAGGAGGGTGAGGGTAATGAAAAGCAGATTCCAGGCCAGGCCAGACATCACCCCTCCCCCAAAGCAACCCTGTACCTACTGTAGTGTATCCTTTGGTGTTTTCTTGGGGGAGCAAGCTGTAAGCATGCAGTGGAAGGCATATTTTCATATTCTTCTTAATTGTAGAAATCAAATTTGAACATGTACAGATTTAAACTCTATTTTACTTCCTATTGATGGGATGTTTTGATTCTGTTTTATCAGTGCTTTGTACTGATGTGCACATACCTTCATGTCATGTGTCAAAAGTGATGTGTAGGGGAAGTCTCAGTATTCTGATTTCTGTATTATAAGGTGAGCTTAAATGTTAGTATTGACCTGCTGCCATTTCAAGAGGTTTACATCAATTCGTAGTCCAGCTCATAATGCAGAGGCCACGTTCATGGCATTTTTACCCAAGATTAACTTCAGTAGCTGTATAACCATAGTTACACTTTGCTTATCATTCACATTTTCTTCTGTTTCAGTCAAATGTTTAAATTGCAAGGGTGTTTCAGATACTTTTGATCCATATCTCGACATAACATTGGAAATTAAGGTAGGTCAGTAATATTGTGGTTGTGTTTCCCTAATGCCCTAATGCTTGTAACAGCCAAATTTAGGTGATGGTGATTTTTTTTTTTTTTTTTGAGACAGGGTCTCCCTGTAGCCACAGCTATTCTAGAACTCAACTATGGAGACTAGGTTGGCCTTGATCTTACAGACATCTGCCTGCCTGTGCCTCCCAAGTGCTGGGATTAAAGGCGCATGCCACCATGCCCAGCTTGGTGGTAGTGATTTTTTTTTTCCCGTTCTTTTTTTGTACTTTTTATGTGTATGGGTGTTTTGTCGGTATATAAGTGTATAATGTGCATGTATTGCCCAGCAGAGGATCCCCTGGAACTGGAGTTGTGGACTGTTATATGGGTGCTGGGAATCGAACCCGGGTCCTCTGGAAGAACAGCAAGTATATTTAACCACTGAGCCATTTCTCTAGCCTGATACTGATTCTTTAGAAGCTTTTGTTCATTGCATTTTCTAAACTTCTATTTTGTGTTTTTGAGTTTTTCCTTTTCTGATTATAGTTGTAATACTGCTTATGGTGCAAAGGAGAAATAGTGCAGATAAATGGAAAACCTGTCCCTCAGAATTAATTGCTTAAAGGTGTGATACAGAGTGCTCCAGAACAGATGGCTTACTTTTTTTTTTTTTTACTTTTTTTTTTTTATGTGTATGAATGTACTGTCTGCATGTAGGTTTGTACACCCGTGTCGTGCAATGCCGCAGAGATCAGAAGAGGGAGTCGGATTCCCCTGGAACTGGAGTTAAAGACAGTTCTCAGCTGCCATGTGGGTGCTGGGGATCGAACCCGTGTCCTCTGCAAGTGCAGTCGGTGCTCCCAACTGCTAGGCCATCTCTCCAGCCCCAGATGGCTTACTTTTTATGAAGATAGGGTTATGAATATGCCTTCATCTATCTGCTCTCTGCTTGAATTTTATCCTATTTGGAAGCTTTGTTCTCTGAGCAGTGGTGTAGTTGGACCAATAAATGGATAAATCACGGTTTGCATGTCTGGTTCTTTGCCAATTTCACTTTTATGCTAGTGTAAGTAAAACTGCAGTAAGTGACCTCTTTATACACTTTTGTTCAATTTAATCTGCTCGTTTTTTGAATGAGGGGAGCATAATTTGGCTTATAGATATATAAAAGTGGACATCGTCCTGAAGAAAACCATTTACATAAAAACCCTCTTTTGCTTTTATACCCAAGTCTTGTGAATGTGTGCTCTGTCTGCCCTTCCATCACAAGCCGGGCAGTGTGCAAAGTGACATGGTATTTGTGCCTTTTCTTCCCAGGCTGCTCAGAGTGTTACCAAGGCTTTGGAGCAGTTTGTGAAGCCAGAACAATTGGATGGAGAAAACTCGTACAAGTGCAGCAAGTATGATGGGGGTGCCTTTCTTCCCTTGTGTATGGAGAGTGCTTTGTGTTCACAGACTTGGTTCTCAGGGCTGTTGATTGATTTTTTTTTTTCCTCCCCTTATGTAGCCCAGCTTGACCTTGTACTCAGTGATCTGCTGGCATACCCAGCTTACCTTTGTACTCAGTGACCTTTGTACTCAGTCACCTGCTGGCATACCCAGCTGACCTTTCTTTTGTACTGTTAGGCAGTTCTCCTGGTCATTATTGCTATTATTACTTTGTGTGTGTGTGTGTGGGCAGGAAGGGTAGTGTACTGGGAATTCAACCCAGGGCCTCGTGCATGCTAGGCCAAGCACTCTACCAGTGACCCATACCCCTGCCCCGAGTCCTACTGGATTTAGGATATTTTAGAAAAATAACAAGGGGAGAGATCAGAATGCTTTAAAGTTTGCACATTAATCTTAATCCTTTCTTGTATGTTTTAAGGTGTAAAAAGATGGTTCCAGCTTCAAAGAGATTTACCATCCATAGATCCTCTAACGTTCTTACCATTTCACTAAAGCGTTTTGCCAATTTTACTGGTGGAAAAATTGCTAAGGTATACCTGTTTCCTGATCTTTTTCACTGTATATTGAATTTTCCTATTCTCTTCCCACTTACTGAAGGTTGAAAGTTGTCAAAATACAATAGCCTACAAGAGAAGTAACACATGTATGAGTGGACATCAAAATGCCACTGTTTCCTTCTGTTGAAGAATTCACTCAGTGTGGATCCTTCCCAGTTTAAGGGAAATAAAAGCAATGGGGTTGCCGTAAGCCCTTGGATGTCATTGTCCTTTGAAAAGTGGATAAAGTGGGGCTGGAGAGATGGCTCAGCGGTTAAGAGCACCGACTGCTCTTGTGGAGGACCCAGGTTCGATTCCCAGCACCCACATGGCGGCTAAGAACTGTCTTTAACTCCAGTTCCAGGGGAATCCGACTCCCATCTTCTGACCTCCGTGGCATTGCACAACACGGGTGCACAGACGTACATGCATTCAGTACATGCATACACATAAAACGTAATAAATTAAAATAATAAATAATAAAAGAAAAGTGGATAAAGCATTGGGTTTCTGCTGGAGCACACAGGGTTGTAGGGTTCTCCAGGGCCCTTACAACACTCCATCCTTAGGTGTCTGACGATAGCTAAATGTGGAGACCATGTGTCTTCAGAAATGATAGTTCTTTTTTCTCTGCATTTCTTTTTAGGATGTGAAATATCCAGAGTACCTTGATATACGGCCCTACATGTCTCAGCCCAATGGAGAACCGATTGTTTATGTTTTGTATGCTGTGCTGGTACATACTGGTTTTAATTGTCATGCTGGCCATTATTTTTGCTACATTAAGGTAAGCTGTAGCTATGGCTAATGGCTCTAGATTCACCGACTGATAGTCTGCATTGGTGGGGTGAAGTACATAGGCCTGTTTTTCTTAAGTATCTTAATTGTGGTCCTTTTCATAGGACTGAATCAACCTCTCTTCCTGGTCTCTTACAGGCTAGCAATGACCTGTGGTATCAGATGAATGACTCCATTGTCTCTACCAGTGATATTAGATCGGTACTAAGCCAGCAAGCCTACGTACTATTTTATATCAGGTACTAACTTGAAAACAAACTGTCAGATTTTCTCTTAGTTGTTTTCTTTTTCTTTCATCAACATTTAAATTCAATTTTGAGCTACTTTTTAAAAACAGTATGGTAATCTTCCGTAGTGCAATGGACAGTGTGTCAGACTCATAAAAACATCAGGTTGAAGATGATTGCTCTGCCTGAGGGTAAGGCAATCTTTTCTGAGTACCAAGAATGAGTTTGCTATAGCCTTCTGCTCACTGAAAGGTATAGAATGATGGCTCTGAGGAGGCAAACTGGGTGACCTGCAGGTTACAGAGGCCAGAGAAGAGGGCTCTGCACTGTACACAGTTACAGCCAGCACTTCCCCAGGTTGGGCACAGGCAACCAGTCAGATGCTCAGCACCAGGCTCACTCCGTCCTGCTGTGGCTATAAGCTCTTAAGGCATGAGTTCTATTTTTAGAGGAATCCGATACATGTTTCATGTTGTGTTTCTTTCTGAATGGTGCCAGGAGTGGAACCCAGGGCCTGGAGTGTTCTAGGCAGGCCTTCTGTACTCTGTATCTTCAACCCAACAAGGTGTCCCAGGTTTCTGGAAATTAAGATTATTCTGAGATACCCAAAGGTGGCAGAATGATCAAATCCATGCGTTGAAATGACACGCAGCTGTTCAGATTTGCTTTGGAGATAGGGAGAACTAGGAGTCTCACTGTGTTGGCCAGGCCAACTTTGAATTTTAATGTTCTGGGAAAATGATGAATATGTAGAGGGAAATGAGTTTGAAATATTAAATGCAGGTATTGAAAAGCAGTAGTATGGGCAAGAAGCCTGGAGGAGCATACTATAGCAGAAGAATGCTGCCCTGACAGCTGAGGAGAGGGACAGGAAGCCTGAGGGACAGACTGCTAAAGCACAAGGACTAGTCTTTTTCTAACTTTTTTGCACTATACAGAACAGCAAAGAAAAAATAGCTTTCACCTAGTGAATTCTCAACACTACATAGTTTAAAACATCATTTCAGGGCCAAGCATGGGTAACACTCCTAGTACCTTAAGCTGAGGCAGGATTACCACAAGTTTAAGGCCTGCTAGAGCTGCAGTATGAGACCATGTCTCAAAACAAAACTGGAAAAGAAAAGAAAAACTCATAAAACAAAAACAAAGCTCATCAACCAAAATCTCCAAACCAGCATTTCATTGACCTGGTTGCCCTATGTGAACACCATACTAACAAGCTCATGAAGATGGTGTGTGTAGCATTACCCCTGAGACACAGAAGCTCTTCTGTCCCACCATTTGTTTGACAGGCTTAAAGCTGCCAAATTTGTCATTCCTCACCCTGAGCATTCTCACTTTGTCCCCAGGTCCCATGATGTGAAAAATGGAGGGGAAATTGCTCATTCCACCCACAACCCTGGCCAGTCCTCTCCTCGGCCTGGCATCAATCAGCGGGTTGTCAACAACAAACAGGCTGCACCAGGCTTCATTGGACCCCAGATGCCCTCCCATGTGATGAAGGTAACACTTTAGAGGTAGAAAAGTGTTGTCATGGTAATTTTAAAGATGTCTCCCAAACCTTGGAGTAATACTCAGTAGTTGGTACATCCTTATCTCCTGAATTTTGTGTCAGAGAAGGTCAACAAAGCCCTTTTTTTTTTTTTTTTTTTTTTTTAAAAAATGGCCTCAGGAAGGAAAGAGATCCTGGAGTTGCATGATCCTTGTGGACTAGGTATTTGAGTTCTTAATTAAATGTGGACTCTGGGAAAGTGAAGCTTTTTTTTTTTTTTTCCTCAATCTTTTTCTTTTTAATGTATATGAGTATTTACATTGTATTTAAGTGCACTTGTGTCATGCAGTGCTCACAGAGGCCAGAAGGAGGCATCAGATCTCCTGGAATTGGAGTTATGGGTGGTTGGTAGCTGCCATGTGGGTGCTTGGACTTGAACCTAGGTCCTCTGCAACAGCAGCCAGTGATTTTAACCACCAAGCCATTTCTCCAGCCCCAAAAGTAAAGCTTTAACAAGAACACTTGCATTGTGTCTGCAAGGCTATCTTAGTGTGTTGAGTTGAAAGTGTGTGTGGGTACTAACAGGTGTGAAGGAAGCTGGGTATTTCTAGAAAGGTGAAGCTCGTCATCAGTTACCAAGACCAAAATGGGAAGGAATGGTTAGCCAGTGTATACCCTGTTCCTGGAGTGCTGACCAAGCTGTTCCTTTCTTCTAGAATACACCACATTTGAATGGGACAGCTCCCTTGAAAGACGCCCCAAGCAGTTCCATGTCAACTCCAAATGGAAGCACCAGCATCAATAGGGCTAGTCCTGTTACTGCTTCAACCTCTGTGCAAAACTGGTCTGTTAATAGGCCCTCAGTTATTCCAGAACACCCCAAGAAACAAAAAATCACCATCAGTATTCACAACAAGTTGCCTGTTCGGCAAAGTCAGGCACAGTTGAGTAACAATCTTCATGGCCCTTCTCTGGAGGCACCTAGCAAGGCAGTGCCCTCCTCTACCATCACTAATGCTTCTGCAATACAGTCTACCTCGAATGCATCCACAATGGAAGTTCCTAAGAAAGTAGCAAAATTCTTTTCCCCAAGTGAGTCCTGTTCCAAGCCCATGATAAATGGCAAGGCAAAGCTGAGCTCCAACGTGCTGGTCCCATATGGGGCTGAGTCCTCAGAAGAGTCTGATGAGGAGTCAAAGGGTCTGGCCAAGGAGAATGGCCTGGGCATGGTGGCGAGCACCCACTGTGCTGGGCCAGAAGCTGAAAACGAGGGCAGTGAGGCTACACAACATGAGCTTCAAGAACCCGTCATGCTAAATGGTGCTAATAGCGCAGACAGTGACCTGAGAGAGAATGGCCTGGCATTCGACGGTGCCAGCTGCCAGGTTCAGCCCACTCTACACACAGAAAACCTCTTTTCCAAGCTAAATGGTCTTCCTGGAAAGGTGAGTGGGCTCAGGGTGTCTAGGGGCCTGGTGGTCCACCTGGCTGGATTTCACTAACCACAGAGATGGCTGCTGGGGCTGAAATATCTTTGTTTTTCCTTGTAGTTGATACCTGCTCCTTTACAGTCTGTTCCCGAAGACAAAATCTTAGAGACCTTCAAGCTTACCAACCAAGTAAACAGCCCAGTAGATGGAGCAAGGTAAAAGTTGTGTCTGTGGGTATGCTAGTACTTTAACCCAAGGAGTTCCGTAGTGAGCTCTCAGCAGTGGACTGAGTAGGGTGGTAGTGTATAGGATTTGATCATTTGGCCCTTCAAAGACTATGAAGCACATGAGATTCCTAGTCATAGTTCCTTGATGTGCTCGAGCCACCATTTCCTTCTCCATTCCCTCTTCCCAGGCTGGTGATCTTCTTGGAACTTTTGGAGCACTTTTTGAGAAGATCCCATGCTGCTCAGGCTGGCCTCAACTCCTTATGTAACTAAGGATGGCCTTGAACTGTTGACCCTCCATCCAGCCTCCAGATCTCCTAAGTGCTTGATGACAGGCATCCCTAGTTTATGCAGTGCTGGAGATGGAAACTAAGTTTTCATGCATCCTAGGCAGTCTGCCAACTAAGCTTATCCTTTTTTTTTTTTTGGTTGGGTCTTACTGTGTAGCGGAGGCTGGCCTGGAAGTCATTGTGTAGATCAGGCTGGTTTCAAACTTACCTCTTCCTGTCTCATGCCTCCCAAATGCTGGTGTTAAAATTGTGTACCAGTAGCCAAGCATGGTGGTGCAGGCCTATATCATCCCATCACTTGGGAGGCAATGGCAAGCTGATCTCTGAGTTCAAAGCCAGTCTGGTCTACGTAGTGAGTTTCAGGCTAGCTGGAGCTATAGGGAGACCCTGTCTCAAAAAAAAAAAATAATGTATACCAGTATGGGTGGATGCCTGGGTATACTTAGCTGTTAAGAAGAATTAGACACCTGCATGAAAGGAAGAAACAGCCAGAACTACAGAATTATTCTAAAAAATAGGAGGTAGTTTTAAAACATTTTTTTGTTTAATGAAGGAAAAAAGAAAATTTGGTTTCCAGGAACAATAAGTCTGATACCTGGTTTCATAAGATATGCTGAAAGTTATAGACCATTTGTAAAAAAAAAAAAAATCACAAGGCAGTGGGAAAAGCCTGCCTGTCTGTCAAGCTAACCTTGCTTTCTTTGTTTTGTGCCAGCCGCAGTTGGACTGCAACGGGGGAAAGCCCCCCAGAGGACTCTGCTACGGAGCTGGAACCCTGCGGTACCGAGGCTGGTCCCCTTGAGACCCCAGAGGCCGTCACCAGCCCAATCCAGACCCCAGCAGCACCGTCGCCCCCGGACCCCAGCAGCAACTCTACCAAAGACGACCTCTCCATGGCCGCTCAAGCCAAGCCCCTGGAGGCTTTGTCCGCGGCTCTTTGTAACACCAACGGGGATGTCTTGGGGAAAGACCAGTTGCCGGAATCCTGCATCCCGGTCCCCAGAGACTCAAGTGCAGACCTGAGCCAGCCGGCCCCTGCGGTGGAGGTGGAGGTGGAGGGAGCCGAAGCGGAGGCCCCACAGGATCCCGCCCCTGCCCAGGTGGAGGCCGCGCAGCGCCTGAGCCCACCGCGCCTACCGGCCCCAGGACTGGCAGGCGATGGCTGTGAGCAGAAACTCTTCCTTTACCTCAGCTCGGAGGGCTCAGAGGAGGCAGTAGACTCTTCCAGAAGCTCGGGGCTGTCTGCCACCGCTGTGCCCTCACAGCCGGACAGGACCACCGGCCCTTCCGAGGGGGCCTCTGAGCAGGTGGCAGGCGAGAAAGGGGACGGGGACGGCAGGCTGCAGGAGGCCTGCGCTCAGTATCCTTCCCCCGCCCGGGAGAAGCCCAGCAGCCTCCGCAAGGTGGACCGTGGCCACTACCGCCGGAGGGAGCGCTCGTCCAGCGGGGAGCAGGCGCGGGACAGCCGCGGGCGCGGGGAGGACCACCACCACAAGAAGCGGCACTGCCACAGCAGGGAGCGGCCCAAGGCCGAGCGCCACCCCGCGGTGCACTGCAATGGCAGCGCGCGCCTCGGCCAAGGAGACCGAGACCGCGCCAGCCCGGAGCGCCGCTCCCACGGCCGGTACCACCACCACTCACGCCTGCGGGGCCCCGACCAGGACTGGAGCCGCCACCACCATGCAGATGGCGAGCAGGCCTGGGGCCGCGACAAGTTCTACCCTGACAAGGTTCGCTGGGATAAGTGCAGGTACTACCACGACAGGTACGTGCCCTACGACGCCCGCGACTGGCGGCACCGGGAATCCGAGCCGCTCAGGCTGCATAAGGACTGCCACTGGGCCCGGAAGGGCTGGGAGCCAGCGCGAGCCAAGGAGCGGCCGCACTTCCACAGCCCGCGTGCCAGCCTCCCCCTGCCCCTCGACAGGCACCCCCAGGAGAAGGCGCCTGCGGCGCAGGACAGCAGCCACAGCCTCCCAGATCGGTTCCATGAGCACGTGAGCACCAAGCCCCGGAAACGGAAGTACGGGGCTCCAGAGAACAGCGACAGCCGCGCAAAGAAAGGCCACAGGAGCCAGGAGAAGGTTCCACTGGAAGAGCCCCGGGCCAAGAAGCACAAAAAGTCGAAAAAGAAAAAGAAGTTCAAAGACAAACACCGGGAACGGGACAGCAGGTAAGGGCAGGCCTGGGGCAGGAAGGAGGCCCCATGCAGGGTGCTCTGTCCTAGTGATGCCAGGCAGAGGCTGGGTCACAATTCCACCAGTTTGGCATTTCTGATGTATTGAGTTTTGAGACTGCACTGCTTTACACATCTCTAAAAGTTTTACATAGCTTTTAAACCAACCGGGGCTGGAGAGATGGCCTAGTGGTTAAGAGCGCCGACTGCTCTTGCAGAGGACCCGGGTTCAATCCCCAGCACCCACATGGCGGCCGAGAACCGTCTTTTTTAACTCCAATTCCAGGAGAACTCCCGTTCCAGGGGAATCCGACACCCTCTTCTGACCTCCGCGGCATCGCACGACACGGGTGCACAAACTTGCATGCAGACAGTGCATTCATACACATACAGAAATAAAATTAATAAAAAATTGTTTAAACCAACCTTAGAAAATACAGAAGGTGTACAGTGGCCTTGCATTGCCGTTTTTGGGCAATGTAATAACTCCCAGGTCTGGATGCAGTGTTGGGGAAAAAAATCCATCCTGGCTTTCAGATTGGCCATTAGATGTTGCCTTCTCCTGTTTTCTTCCGCTGTTTGCCTAGAGTGGAGGTTTGGGGTGCATCAGTTATTTCCTTAGCTTTTCCCCCCTCCATTTTTCACTTTGAAGTCCAAATGGTTTTGCTTTTCTTTAAAAAAGTTATTTATGTGCATAAGTGTATTGTCTGCATATATGTAAGTGCACCCATGTTATGCAGTGCCCTTGGAGGTCAGAAGAAGGTATCAGACCCCCCTGAAAACTGGACAATTGTTAGCTGTCACGTGGGTGGTGCGAACTGAATCCAGGCCTTCTGCAAGAGCAGCAGTGAGTGCTCTTAACCACTGAGCCGTCTGTCTTCAAGCTCTCAGTCTCCTCAGTGCTGGGATTACAGCTTGTGTTCTCTCATCTGACCAATTTTGCACTATTTAGAAGCTTAATTGGTTGGCCCTGTCTTAACCCATCCCTGATTGGTGAGCATCAACTGTTCCTGGGACATTTTATAGCTAACATCTCTCATTGTTAAAACCCTGGTAGACTACCACAGCCATCCAGACTGGGCACAGATCCTCATCCTCCTCTGTGCCTGAGACTTGTGGCAAAATAGGAGTGGACAGCCAGTCAGCCAAGAGTGGCACCTGTCCCAACTGACAGGGCTGGAGGCTGGCTAAGACATTGCTGGGGGAATCAAGCAGCAGAGTTGAAGCTGGTGAATTTATGATCCTGGATGTAAAAGTGTTTCTGTAAAAAGAAACCACCCGTCGTTACCAGGGGGGACCTCACCTTACTTTACTTGTGGGTATAGCAACATTCTCTTAGGGGTGGGAACCAGTGCTGGGCCCTGGTAGTCTTGGGTTTCTGGTGGTGAACTCTGGCTGCTTCTTTCCAGGCACCAGCAAGACTCCGATTTTTCTGGAGCATACTCTGATGCTCACTTCCATAGATACAGGAAGAAAAAGAAGAAAAAGAAAAGACATTCAAGGAAGCCAGAGAACTTTATGAAAGACATAGAGCTGCATTTACCGAAGCCCTCGAGCTATCAGGCCAGTGGCCATTTCCAGAGAACCGAGGGCACCTTTCTACTGGCCGATGGCCTGCCTCTGGAAGGCAGTGGCCCTTTCCGGGAGAAAACGAAGCATTTAAGGATGGAAAGCCGGCCTGATAGATGCCATCTGTCAGAGTATGGCCAGGGTAAGGAATACATGGAATTACAGATACACAAGAAAATTGAACACATTGTTTTGGAAAAGATGATTAACTTAAGAAGAGATACCTCGGGCCTGGAGAGATGGCCTAGCGGTTAAGAGCACCGACTGCTCTTGCAGAGGACCCGGGTTTGATCCCCAGCACCCACATGGCGGCTAAGAACTGTCTTTAACTCCAGTTCCGGGGGAACCCAACGCCCTCTTCTGACCTCCGCAGCATTGCGCGACACGGGTGCACAAACCTACATGCAGACAGTACATTCATACACATACAAAAATAAATAAAATAAAAAAAAATAAAAAAAAAAAGATACCTCAAGGGTGCAGAAGGGTCTGAGGGTGAACAAGAGATCTCCCAAACATGGCCCCAGCCCATTCAGCCCTGCTCTGTGTGCAGAGTTTGGTTGGCTCTGTTGTGTGGCTGTGTCTCTAGCCAATCACCAGCTTCTGCTTGAAGGCCTGAGTTGCATTGGAACTCAGCTCAGCATAACAATCCCTTGTATCCGACCCCTGGAATTTAGGGCTTCTGGTATGTGTGTGTGTATGAGAGAGAGCATATACTTTATTTTTGTAAATCCTTAAGACATCCTGAGTATAGCCTAGCCCCAAGTCGTAACTTGACCTTATGGTCTTGAAATGTTGATGGTTTCTGGTCAGTGCAGACCCTTCATAGTGTCTGCATTGTGGGGCTCTGGCACCCACCAGGCTGATAGGTATTTGGGATTCTCCCTAAGTAGCTCTTTGCACTCTTAATTTAGAGCAGCTTCTCCCCCTCCCCACTATGCTTGACTGCCCCTTTGCTTGCCAGTTAACCTCTTTCCTGTTTTCAATGATCTCTTTCCCTAGAAAGGAGCATTGAGCTTGAGGAGAATGATAGGGCTAAAACAGGCCGGCCAGCCTGAAGCCCTCGGCCACAACCACCTGCTAGTTCAGAACGGTTCTAGAATGCTTAAAAATGCTGAAGAATGGTATTTGTTTCATGGGAAGCATGGAATTTCAGTGTCTGTAAACTTTGCCCATGGACAGAGCCCAACCAGGACATGCGCTTGCTGTCTCCAATGCTTTGGTTCCACTCAGTAGAGGCAAGACATAGTCTGTCCCACTGAAGTGTTTCTCTAACATCTGGTCATTAATAGGAAAAGCTTGTCACCACCACCCCAGACAGCAAAGTTCATAGTCACCAATAAAGAGCATGTGCATCACTGTAGTCATGTGGGCATCTTGGCCCTTTGTGGAGCCTTTTGGTTTTAGACTGTTCTGGACTTTGTCATCCACACATGCACTGCAGGTTGTACATAAAGTGTCTTAGACATGTCCATGAGTGTCTGACCTGTTGATACACTAGAGGACCTCCAGCCCTCCATGAACTCCATTCATCCTCACATGAGAACGCTCAACAGAGTGCACTGCTCCTCAGCATCCTCTGCCAGTGCCTCATCCTGGGTAGCACCGCTGGCTCCTGTAGATCCTGTAGGGTTGGTTTTCAGTGATTGATAACAAACTGCAGGATATTGATTATAGCTAGGCACTTAGAACACACACATTAAACTGTTTCTTCACTTTGTCTTCCAGGTGATTAAAACCTTGGCCTCATAAGAAAAAAAAAATTACGGTAAGCTATGTTCCTGTCTTTTTATGTTTCTGTCATCTGTAAAAAACAATGAGGGGAATTTGGGTTTCTTCAGAAGGAAATATGAGACCTGGCTGTCTGGGCCTCCAGCATCCAACCAGCCACTGGCTCAGCTCAGTCGCAGAAGTCAGATGTCCAGGAGCAGAGGAACCACATGAGATTTAAGGCTGAGCCCAGTTCTTAGTGTAGGTGTTAAGTGGGCCATTTGGTCCTGTCAAATGTGTCACGTCTTAAATGAGCTGCTCAGGAAGCTCATCCTGCAGCTAATTAACAGGCTCTGCTGTGTCCTGAGGGGAAGCCTAAGCAGCGCTTCCGCCTAAGCAGCGGCTTCCCAGAGAAAGCAGGTCCAAAGATTAGCTCAGGATGATGGGCCCCAGCAGATGGCGCCTCCCTGGCATGGCCTGTTCCTTCCCTCAGCTAGGCTTCAGGAAAGCAGAGTAACATTTCCAAAGCTTTTCAGAGGCCCTTGTGAGGAAAAGGCCCGGTCTCCTCCAGCTAACAACACCTGTGCCTCTTGTCTTTCAGATTCAACATTTTCAACAGAAGCCATCCCCAACCCAGCTTAAATTATAAACATAGAAAATAACTTTGTCCAAACTGTGTGGTGCTTCTTTAGTAAATACTGTACAGATTTTACCATGGACAATTTTTTTTTTTTACCTTTTATTAATTGCCCTTATTCCAAACGGATACTTTCTACAACTGCTGAACATTGTAAATTACCGTGTACATAAAATCACACTGAAAATAATGCCCTGGAATAGACCATCTCAAATGCTGCTTAACTACAGACTCAGGTTGATTACTTGTATTTCATGTAATGTTCCTCCAAGTTAGACATCTGGTGCACGGCCAACCGGGAAACCATGGACTTCACAACAAGGACAGACCGACAGCGTGTCTATTTAATTTAAAGACTTATTTAAAGACCCAAGCTCTCAGCTAGACCTTCGAGGGCTTCCTCTGCAGTGTCTGATACTAGAAACTAATTTGCTTCACATTTTAGTTCTATTCAAGATTTGAAGATGTATTTTATAGACAAGTTATGATTTTGAACTTTGTGGAACTATTCCAATCAATTTACCAGTTATGATGAGTATTTGCATTATGGATGTAGAATCCAGACATTATTTGTAAAGCCTACAGTATGTTTTTATTACCTAACACTTTTTATACTGTCTTGTCTTGACTATATGATGTTGGAGTCTGAGTCGTCAGCTTGATCCCTTCAAGTTTCTAGTTACAGACAAATCATACTGTGATTTTATTTTTAATATGGATATGCTATCAAACTGTGATATACTTATAATTCACTGGTCCTGCATCAGGAGATGGGAGTGGGGAAAGACTGTATTTAATACAGTGTGTATCTGAATAATCTGTATGCTTTATACAGTTTGTGTTGTTCAGAGATGTCTAAAGTTGATCTTTGTTTAAGATTAAAAAGCACTTGCCCCACTGTATATACGGCATGTAAAATTTATATAGTATATAAACGGCAGCAAATTAAACAGTGCTGTGTCTGTTTTTACTCTCGTGCTCTCCATTTGCTCTGGCCATGCACCACCGACACTTCTGGCACCTCTGCTCACCACCTACCCTGGTTTCTCAGCAGATGGTATACCGGACTATCATCCCCAGATCTGGACGAGACCTTCAGGATGGGAACACTAGCAGTGGCTTGCAAGACCCAACAGATGTCTGTTGAAGAACCAGTCTTAGGCAGTCATGTTTTATTTTAACAATATAGTTTTTATTTGGTGAACACAGTATTTGCAATCACTGACAGCCGTGCGCACTCCCATTTTCTTAGCTGTTCATTTTGCAGAAATTGTGGATCATTATGAATAGGTGATTTCTTCATGCAGGTTGGAGTATGTACACTGTATAACAAACACTCCAGAGATACATACATACATACATATATATATATATATATATATATATATATATATGCACACACGTTATTTACAAAGTATTTATTGTAAATAGAAATGTTAAAATGAGAAATCATAACTTGTGGTTTCTGGTCTATAGCAGACCTCACTTGTCGGCAAAGTGTATGTGTAGAGATAAATACCAAATGCCTCACAACTTTTGAAAGTCGGCATTGCATGGAGCACTGAAAGCTGCTTCACTGTGAAACAGCTCCTATTTAGACTGACTGGTACCACGTTACTCCAACTGTTCTGGGACCAAGGTCAGTCTACCTACACCTCAAACAGTGACCAGGACCCAAAGAATAGGCTGAAGGGATGCTGGGAGCAGCCTTTGCCCCGGAAGAAAACTGTCTTTGGCCAGGGTGGGGCTGACACTTCAACAGTGTGCAGACATGGGGTGAAGGGCAGGAGTGTGAACGGAGCCTTGACAAGACCTGGAGGTGGCCAGATGCCCTTGGGGTTAATACTGTCACAACAAAACCTGAGTTGAGACTCCACAGGATGCTCTTGAGAGCCAGTAACTTAGATTCTTAGCACCAACAGACATCAGGCAAACAATAGGCAGCCAGCAAAGCCCCTCAAAGATGACTGTGGCAGAGTCACTGTTGGGTGGTTCTGTGCTTGCTTAAAGCACCCAACAAGACCACATCCCCAGGGCCGTACCTGGGGAGGACAGTCCTTGTGGGGCTGGGAAGGGCCATGGAAGACTGGAGACCACGTTGCATACACACTAGCTGGGCAGCTCCAACACTATGGTTTCAGATCTGAGGTATTAGTAAAGTAAGACAGACTAGAAATTGGGAACAAACCAAAAAGTGATCAAGGAACTTTCAGCCTTACATCATGGTCAAAAGCAAAGGGCCCAAGGCCACATGGTCTGCCTCAAGGCGGCTCACAGAAGAATCTGTTGTTCTTTAAGTGCATTTGGTCTGAGGTTTTCATTCCTGGGCTTGCACAGTGCACAGGACTTGGAACCTCCAAAGGTTGCAAGCTCCAGGTGCATCTGTACAAACAAGGCTGGGGAACAGCTCAGCAGAGGAAAGGTTTGCCACATAAATCACAGGGGGTTCTGTCTATTATGCATGGGCATCCCAGAGGTGCAACTGAGACGACTGTCACCCCCAGCACACAGCAGTGCCGACTTCCCAGAGGTCGTAAGACTTCACAAGTCACACCCTAGTGGAGTCTGGGGTTTTGTACAGAATAACCTAAGTGCTTCCTTCAGCCACCGCTTGCTCTTCCCCAACCTCAAAAGGATATCAAATGACAGAGGACATGGCACTACCAGAGGATGAGGGGTATTTCTGGCCACTTATGCGTAGTCACAACATCAAGATATCTGACCAAATTACTAGCCAGCAAGCATTTAACCAAAGGTTTCAAATAGCAACTGAAGTGCTGTAGCCAAAGTGACCCACGTGTAGTTGGACCACGTGGAACTGGCATTTGTGAGGGCCGAAAGCTGCAGCAGTTTCATGTGGTTCAACACGTGGATGGCTATGTCCAGGGAAAATGTTCCACTTCCCAGAAGCCATCCACTCCCCAGACAGAGGATAAATGGCCAAACCAGAATCATCCCTTAGCAATCTGACTTGGAGGAGCATGTGCAGGGCGCTGGTGAAGCTAAGTCACACTTGGAGCCCGCCATCCACACAAACAGGGTCCTCACAGAGCCCCCCATCCATACAAGTGGGGTCCTCGTGGGTATCCAGACCCTTCCTCAGAGTGGCTGCCTGTGCCCCAGCTGTCATAGCAGGGCCCCTGAAGCTGCAGGTGCACGTGCCTCATGCCCTCTGCATGGGGGCTGCATAGAGATTGTTTGTTCAGTACACGGTGTATACTTGTGTCCAGGAGTTAAATTTATAGCTGCCATTCTAAAAATACTACTGTTAGGAATTAAGTATCTTTCATTATAATTTTCAGAATATAAAAAGGCATATAAAAGCTATAATCCTATATATCTGAGAAAAATTCTGAATAAAAAAGTGGTAGATTTTCCTTTCCCATTTTGATATAAAACAGCGACTTGTAGAACAGCTAGCGCTGCCCCAAAGAGCAGGTGTGGCATGGTGTGAACGAAGCTCTGGCTCCACAAAAGGAGTCCCATCCCATGTGGGCTGCACAATCCTGGGGCCGCATCACCAGGCACTGCTGCTTGACACGGGTACTCTGGTCTCCAAAGGTGCCTGCCAGGATGGCGGCAGGGAGGAGAAGAGCTCTCGCAGTGACCACCATCCTGAGCACAAGGCTTCGCGGTTTGCAATTTGGTCTCCGCTGGCTTGGGACCTGTGGGTACTGCGCTGCCTCCTGGTCCCGCTGTCCTGCTGGCCGGGGCCTCTGCGGTGGGTCTGAGGCTTGGCCTTCAGCTACTTCTTATTGGCAATTCTCCTTTTCCTTGTGGCCAGCATGTCATAGAATGGATCCCTACTGATGCTCGCTCTGCAGAAGGAAAAGGACAAGTCAGTGGGGCTACAGGGAGGCCAGGACTCCTCCCAGCTCCTGGACAGAGCTGGGTCCCCAGCAGCAGGCGCAGGTCTGAGGCAGCTCAGAGTGGCCTTCTGAACTGCTGATAAAAGTGTTTGGATACATGGAGTAACTGTGTCCAGCATGTGTGTGCTTACACATGCGTGCACACACGCACACACATACAGTGCTTGCACATGCTCCCACGCTCCCACTCCCCCACTCTCTCCCACTCCCCCACTCCCCCACTCTCTCTCTCCCACTCTCTCCCACTCTCCCACTCTCCCACTCCCCCACTCTCTCTCCCACTCTCTCCC
>VZQC01006158.1:776621-850326 GCA_009823505.1 Rhizomys pruinosus | reverse complement strand
CTCTCTCTCCCACTCTCTCCCACTCTCCCACTCCCCCACTCTCTCTCACTCTCCCACTCTCTCCCACTCCCCCACTCTCCCACGCCCCCACGCTCCCACTCACTTGATGGACTTCATCCACTCTTCTTTCTCCTCTGGGCTCGGAGCAGAGATCCGGTACACCACGTGGTTCCCCTCCACCACGCGGCCATCAGCCTCCGTCTTGCAGGCTTTAATGACCTGCCCTTTGTGACTGGGGTTGTACAGCTCAAAGCAGTTCTGGTGGGGGGTGGAGGGGAGGCACTGTCATGGCGCCTGGCAAGGCTCTGGGGCAGGAGTGCCGGCCCACTAAGGGAGCCACCTACCGGTTTCCTAGGGTCCTCCACTTCCCTAATGCTCAGGTTCTCCAGTGGGATGATACCTCTTGGCTCCTTGTCCTATGGGAGACACATGTGAGCCCAGGGCCTGACTGGGATCCTGCCCCAGAGGAGACGGGTGGCCTCTTACCGTGGTGTACTCGAAGTAGTAGAGGCAGTTATCAGTGAGGATGAACCAGCGTCGCTTCCAGGTCTTCACGCGGCCTCCTAAAACCAGAAGCCACCCATGAGGCAGGGGCTCAGGCAGCAGGAGCCCAAGGGCCCAGAGGGGGACCCAGCACCCCCCTGCATCACTGCCATCTACAAAGCCCGGGGAGCCTGGCTCAGGACTGGGCTTCCTTCCTTCGCAAACCATCCCACGTTGGACCCATTAGAAATTCCCAGGCAAGCTGTGTGGCCTGGCTATCCAGAACAGCTAGGTGCAGGGCTGGATTCCCCATGCACCCCCACCCGGGCTCACATAGGTGCCCTCTATGCAGCCACCCAGGGTCACCCTAGATCACACACCACTTTCAAATCTGCTTCTGAAAAAGTTAGTCGTAATGGATGTGTGTAATTTCCCCCATGAAATGAACAGGATGAAGTCGGTGCCAGCTCACCCAGGTCTGTCTGCCTTAATCCTGTTACATCAGGGCAGTTAGCGCATTACTGAGACTTTGAGCAGCCCTGGGATCCATCAAAGTCAATTACCCTTGGCCCAGGGAATTATTAGATTGAATTAATCTTTTAACAAGATCTGGAATACACGTATACACACAAGCACACGCATGCACACAGTCTACTATGGAGATCTTTCACCCTGGTGTACTTGGTGCTGAGTCAGAATGACTTTCCCTGTCAGTTTTTGCTTCTGACAAACTTAAAATCAAAATCAAAAAAAGCGAACTGCTGTGGTAACCAATTCAGAGGCTACCAGGGCTTCTAGGTGATTCGGCTCTCCCCGCCCCAGAGTCTCCAGGGCTCTGCAGGCCAAGACAGGGTGCTGCGGTGTTGGGGTGCTGGAGAAGGCAAACAGGCTTAGGAAAGCAGAAGCCTCCCAGGCCCCTTAATGGGGCTTCGGTTTGCAGAGAACAGAACGCAGGAGGCTTCAGGAAAAGGAGCTCTGGAAGGGCGTGTCGGGAGGGGGCCTCTCCCTGGCCTCGGTGACACTGTCACCTACCCTTCCAACACTAAGGCAGAGGGGGCAGCCCAGCCTCAGGAGCCTGTTTCAAGGTCCCCTGACCAGCATCACTGACCCCTCGGTGGGACCACACCCTTAGCCGCCACCTCAGCTTACACCCTCTGGCCACAGAGCCTCTCCTCTCCAGCCTGGAGTGACACCCCTTCCTTCCACCATCTCTGCTGCTCCCCAAACCACAGGACTCAGCAGAGTTCTCTGGTGTCTACAGCTAGGGCCAATGTCAGCCAGCCTTCAGGGGCCATGTTCCATACTGGAGACTTAGGGAAGTCTCATTCTCTACAGGGACCCAGGAGAAACTCAGGGCAGCAGGCCTGTCCCAACTCCTCCCATGAGGGGTACGGAGAGAGCACGTTTACCCCAAGACCTCAAGGAGTGGCCAGCTCCAGCCTGTTTCCCAGCTCCTGCCCACGACTGACTCAGCCAACAGAAAGCCCACGGGCAGGCACCCTACTGCCCTTTGGCTTTTCATCCCTTAGAATCTGCCAGCATGCCCCCCCCACCCGCGCACTGGTCTGCTGCAGGCCAGCCAACTTCTCTGACAATAGCCAGAGGCATGCTTGTCCTTGGAAAATAAACTACTACTGCCCCTGCCTTCCACTGTACCCAGCTCCTCAGACTCCCGGGCAGCCCTGCTGCCCCTCCCTTCAGCCCCACATCCCCAGCAGAGCTGGTCTGGGTCTCTATGGTAGCAGCCTCTCCAGCTCCTCTCCTGTGTGAGCTCCTCCGAGCTCTGCCCAGGCCGTCCAGCCCAGCATGGGATGGCAGCTGCCTAGGAGACAGGCCTTGGCTCTGCACCCTGGGCGTCCGCGCCACTCCCGTGCTCCGTACACACTGGGAAAATTGACTCCTGTGCTTCTCCCTAGCTTGGAGGAGCCTGCCCAGCAGATGTCCACACAGAGCAGTGTCCACACAGAGCAGTGTCCACACAGAGTAGGAGCACTTGGGCCCAACTGCCCAGCTGGCGTGCACACAGAGCAGTGTCCACACAGAGCAGTGTCCACACAGAGCAGGAACACTTGGCCCCATCTGCCCAGCAGGACCACCACTCAGCCCAGGCGCAGGCCCAGCAGGGGTGGGTACATTCGTGACGTCAGAGCCCCAGCAAGCTCTGCTATAAGGGGCCAGGAGGCCTGGGCCACATTCCCTGCCCTCGCCTGCATCCACAAGCCCCCAAACACTGTTTTCTGTATATGTAGTCTTACCAAGAGTATGAAGATGGACACACATGGCTGTACACATACATGAGCACAAATGACATGTGTGCCCCCCCCCCCGCTTTCCGCCCACAGCAGTTCAACTCTAATCACATCCGAAGTTTTTGGCATGAACAGCTCAAAATCTCAAGTTTTTAATTTTCTCAGCAACTACCAGGCCTGTGCTCACTACTCCGTGCCTAGGTTGGGGCAGCACACACAAGCCGACACTAGGTTACAAGGAGAGTGTGAGCAGGCACTCACTCACCTGAGCAAACCCGCCTGCTCTACTCCCCGCCCAGTCTGCATCCCGCACAGATGCCTGCCCTGCTACAGCCACCCACGGTGCCATGTGTCCTCTCAGTCCCACAGCCCCACCAGCCTTCAGAGCTGGCTCCCAGCATGTCTGCCACCCTCTTGGCACTTTTGGACAAATTTCACTTGCTTGTGTCAAATGCTGGGCCTGAAGAATCTATGGCACTAGGTGCTTGGAGAGGCCGGTGCAGGTTAATCCTGCCTACCAGCTTCGTAGGAACCTGACTGTGGACAGCACTGACTGGCGAGGCTTGGGTCTGAGACTTTACTCCTAAAACAGAATAAATGTAGTGGCTGCTGATGTGAAGGAGACAAGAGGCACCAAGACCCCAGGCCCCGAGTGTTGGTGAATTGGGGCCACACTGCCCCATCCAGGGCCCAAGTATGGGTGAACTGGGGCCACACCGCCCCATCCAGGCCCCAGATGTGGCTGAGTTGGGTCCACACCGCCCCATCCAGGCCCCAAGGGCCCTGGACACTCATTTCACTGCCCACTAGCCAGCCAGAAAACAGGTTAGCTGGCGCGCACACCTGTGTCCTGGTCTCACACACTGATCTGTGTCTTCAGGACCAGCCTCCTCCTAGGAGCACAGGCCGCACAAGAATCCTTCAAAGGGCTCCAGACAAAGCCGTGGCTGGGATGTTCCCTCTTCTCACCCCCAGTCCAGGAACACAAGTGCAATGTGACCCAAGGAGTCTGGTGTGTGGTATCTACATCACTCTGACGTCCAAGTTCAAGGTTTTTAGGCTGAGATCTAAAGAAATCTTCTAAGCTTCTGCAAACCCAGAGCCGAGTCAGAGAGAACAGCCAAGGCCAAGGGTCTCCAAGGGAGCAGCAGACTCCCAGGTGCACCAGACTCCATCCGTGAAGGCAGCCATGCGTGTCATGTCCACACACTGTGTGTCACTGTCCACACACTGCGTCTTATCCTCCTTTGATGTGTCTTTTTATTGCTTTTTTAATTTTTTTTTTTGAGACAGGGTCTCCCTGTAGCCCCAGCTGGCCTGAACTCACTATGTAGACCAGGCTGGCCTTGAACTCACAGAGATCCGCCTGTCTCTGCCTCCTGGGTGCTGAGATTAAAGGTGTGCACCACCACACCCAGCCCTTGATGTGTCTTTTTACAAAAATCCACTTCTCACTGCGTGGCAGCAGCGTTCCTGCTCTGCATCATAGCTTCACTGTCAACCTGCAGCACCTCCCCACCCCCCAGAGTCAAAATGGAGCCTAAAACTCCCCACAACTGTCCAAAATGCACAAAAGCCATTACGATTTTCTCATGACTCATGAAGAAGTCTATAATATGCCTAGAATCTTTCTGGGGTACTAACATTCACTGGTTGGTTAGTTTGGGGGGAATGGTGGCACTGTGGGATCCTGTATTCCCACAGGCCTTCCTGGGTTCCCGCAGGCCTTCCTGTGTTCCCACACCTTCCTGTGTTCCCACACGCCTTCCTTCCTGTGTTCCCGCACGCCTGCCTTCCTGTGTTCTCGCACGCCCTCCTTCCTGTGTTCCCGCACGCCTTCCTTCCTGTGTTCCCGCACGCCTGCCTTCCTGTGTTCCCGCATGCCTTCCTGTGTTCCCGCACGCCTTCCTTCCTGTGTTCCCGCACGCCTTCCTTCCTGTGTTCCCGCACGCCTTCCTTCCTGTGTTCCCGCACGCCTGCCTTCCTGTGTTCCCGCACGCCTTCCTGTGTTCCCACACGCCTGCCTTCCTGTGTTCCCGCACGCCTGCCTTCCTGTGTTCCCGCACGCCTTCCTGTGTTCCCACACGCCTTCCTTCCTGTGTTCCCGCACGCCTGCCTTCCTGTGTTCCCGCACGCCTTCCTGGTCCCAGCTGCTCCGGCCCTGCCCCGAGGAGTGGAGCGTCACACACACCACACCGCGCACAATGCTGACCCCAGCCAAGTCCAAAGCCAAATGGATCAGATGAATGGCAGCCACAGACTGGAGCTTCACACACACCAACGTGGGGGAGAGAATGAGCCGCTGAGGAGGGGAGGAAGCCACTGGGTACCTACCTCCTAACGCAGGACAAGCAGGGACAGCCCATCACAGAACAGAAAGGTGGGAGCCACAGGCAGAAGGGAAACAAGAAGGCACATTTAAACCACTCGTCAAAATCACAGCCACGCCAAACCACAAGGAAGGCACACAGGTTCTTTGGAGGTAAGGCGCTTGCTTCTCGGGCAGAGGACCGCCCGGTCTAACGTGGACTTGGTTGTTTTCTGGGAAGGGTCGTGCGGCATATGCGGCAGTGTGACCGGTTCTGGGCGGCCATGACTCAGGGACGCAGCCCTGGTGCTGGGCCGTGCAGCTGCCCAGGGTGGGCTCGGGCTTGACTGCTTTGCTTTTTAATCTTTCTGCCTTGTAGTTAAGGGGCCTTCCCGCCAAGGAAGGGGGGGGGGGAAGAAGCCCTCAGGAGCTGCTGCCGTGGGCCGAGGGGTGTGAGCGCAGGTCCTGCCCTGCCAGGCTCACCCAGCTTCAACAGCCAGCCTTCTCGGTCCGGGTTGAAGAACGTGTGTGTCAAATCATTCCCGTCATCCTCTGGGATCTTAAATGGCTCGTTCTTGATGCTTTCATATAAATTCTGCATGGGAGGAAAACAGCAAACTCAGGAGCTCCAGCAGACAGGAGATCATCGATCGACTCTGCCCCCTCTCTCTGTGGAAAATCAGCACAGGGTGTGAGGGGCCAGGGGGTGAGGGGACACTTGGAAGATGCTGTGAAAATCAATAAACCAATATTGCTGATCTTCGTAGGATTCAAAAATTATAAAGATGAAAAACATCTTAAGGGCTGGAGAGATGGCTCAGCAGTTAGGGGCACTGCCTGCTGCAGAGGGCCTGGGTTCAGTTCCCAGCACCCACATGGCAGGCTCAGCAGTTAGGGGCACTGCCTGCTGCAGAGGACCTGGGTTCAGTTCCATCACCCGCATGGCAGGCTCAGCAGTTGGGGGCACTGCCTGCTGCAGAGGACCTGGGTTCAGTTCCCAGCACCCACATGGCAGGTTAAAATGTCTGTAATTCCAGTTCCGGGGATCTGATGCCCTCTTCTGACCCCCGTGGGCACTACAGGACATGGGTGCACTTACATGCAGGCAATATAGTCATACACATAAAATAGGAATGTATTTAACAAAAGATATGTAAATTTTTTCCTCTGTGACAGCCTTGCTCAGTGTCAGTGCTGTCCACCATCATCTAGCACTGAACATCTCTGAAGGACTTGGCAAGCTCATCCTAAAACTTGTGTGGAAGCTTCTATAAAAAACATGCCGGGCGTGGTGGTGCACGCCTTTAATCCCAGCACTCGGGAGGCAGAGGTAGGAGAATCTCTGTGGGTTCAAGGCCATCCTGGTCTACAGAGTGAGCTCCAGGACACCTGATACTAAAAGGGAGGCCCTGTCTCAAAAATACCAAAAAAAATAAAGTAAAAAACAAAGATGACTTTCTTGATGTGAAACTACATATATATATATTAAAAAACCAAGGGGAAGCTGGGGGATGCTTAGCTGATGGCGTGTTTTGCCAGGCAAGCATGAGGCACTAACTTTGAGCCCCAGCATACATAAGAGTAAGAACCTGGTGGGGCTGGAGAGATGGCTCAGCAATTAAGAGCAGATACACTGTTATTCTAGAGGACCTGGGTTCAATGCCCAGCACCCATGTCCAGTGGCTCCCAACGGCTTGTAACCCAGTTCTGGGGGATCTGACGTTCTCTCCTAGCCTCCATGGCACTGTAATCACACACACACACACACACACACACACACACACAGAACCTGGGAATGGTGGTGTGTGCCTCTTGCTCCAGGACAAGAGAGTCTCTGGGGTTCACTGGCTGGCCGACTGGCTAAACTAGGCTAATCTGGGAGCCCCAGGCCAATAAGGGACCCTGCTTCAAAAAGAAAATGGAGCTGGTGAGATCTACGATGGCTCAGCAGGTAAAGGCATTTGGTTACACAAGGCGTACCAACCTGAGTTTGATCCCTGAAACAGATGTAAACGTGGAATAGGGACGAAAGAACCGACCCCACAAAGCTGTCCTCTACCTCCACGTGTGCATCACCCTACATACATAATTCATAGTCTCTTTCATTTTTAAAATTTATTGGAGAAGTGACTGAAAAAGAAACCTAAGATCAACCTCTGGTCTACACACACACACACACACACACACACCAAAAAAAAAAAGGAAAGAAAGAATCCATGCCAGTTAGCAAGGAGGGAGATGCTGATTAGTCCTGTCAACCTGATACCATCTAGAATTATCTGAGAACAAGGTGTCACTGAGGGATCACCAAGATCAGGCTGGCCTGTGGACATGACTGTCTTGATGACATTAGTCAAGGCGGGAAGACTGAGTCAAGTGTAGGTACCACTCCCTGGGTCTGGGCCCTTCCTAGTGTGTATAAAGAGAAGGCAAGGTGATCTGATCGTGGTGGCCACGCATGTGCTTGTTCACCCCCTGCTCTGAATCATGGATGTCCCAGTGACTCCAACTTCCTGCCTTGACTTCCCCACAATATAACCTGGACTCGTTGCTTTTGTTAAGGTATTTTCTCCCAGCCAACAGAAAAACCAGGAGGACAGAGACCCTGGGAAGCGGCCTGAGGACTCACCCTCAACAGCTCCTCAGGAAGGTCCCCACCCTCGTTGATGCCGCGGTTCATGGTAATGAAGCGCTCTGCAGTGGGCTTGTCCCGCACGTTGTGGTTGTGCAGGCTGGTATTGAGCATGATGATTGCGAAGGACAGCACGTAGCATGTGTCTGCAGGGGACAGAGGACCTGAGCTCAGGTGTCATTTCCTACACAGTGCTGCCCACCCTGCCTCCTGGGGTGCTCCAGAAGTGCTGCCCCCCTGCCTCCTAGGGGTGCTCCAGGAGAGCTGCCCACCCTGCCTCCTAGGGGTGCTCCAGGAGTACTTCCCACCCTGCCCCCTGGAGTGCTCCAGGAGTACTGCCCACCCTGCCCCCTGGGGTGCTCCAGAAGTACTGCCCACCCTGCCCCCTGGGGTGCTCCAGGAGTGCTGCCCACCCTGCCCCCTGGGGTACTCCAGGAGTGCTCCCCACCCTGCCTCCTGGGTTGCTCCAGGAGTGCTGCCCACCCTGCCTCCTAGGGGTGCTCCAGGAGTACTGCCCACCCTTCCTTTCCAGCAGGATGGACTGCCCATGCTCTGAGGGAAGGCTCCCTACAAAGTAAGGGTGATGGAGAGCCATAGCCAGGCGCACCCCAACTCAGAAGGCAGCCCTTGGGGCCGCAGCAGGCTGCTGACCTGTGGACTGGAAGACCCCAGGGTTGCACAAACAGTAGCGAGATGCAAAGGCCTCCATCATGCGGTCGATTTTCTGCGCCTCTCCAGGAAGTCTGAAGCTCCACAGGAACTGCCTGCAGAGACACAGTGCCCACTGAGCCCCAGGAATAGACCTGGCCAGGTCCAAAGGCAGCTTTGCCTGAACTGCAGCAGAGCATGTCCTCCTCAGCCTGGGTATCCAGAATCACCAAAGGGAGCTGGTTTCCTCCTCCTCCTCGCTGCTGAAGACGGGGTTTGCTTGCCTGTCCCTTTGTCCCTTTGTGTGTGTGTGTGTGTGTGTGTGTGTGTGTGTGTGTGTGTGTGTGTCTTTTCGAGACAGGGTCTCTCTGTAGCCCCAGCTGTCCTGGAACACACTGTGTAGACCAGGCTGGCCTTGAACTCACAAAGATCCACCTGCCTCTGCCTCCCAAGTGCTAGGATTAAAGGCGTGTGCCACCACGCCTGGCTTCCCTTTGTGTCTTTAGCAAGGACTGCTCCCGATGCCTTACACTGTCCAGGATCCCAGCACTTCCTGCCCCCCCCCCCCAGTTTTCTTCTCTCCTTGCCAGCCTACTACAATGGCCCTCCCCTGTCTCCACAGCTGCCACAGTTCTGACAGGATAAACTGGATCCTGTCCTCCCTGGGACCCTTTCCTCAAGGCAAGGTCAGTCAGCAGCCGGCATCAGGCCCCCTGCCTTTCCAAGCCACAGTCAAGGTCTGCTGCGTTACTGCCTCCAAGGAAAAGGCCAGGCATCGGATGCCCCCGTCCCCAGAAGCCCCCCACACACACACTCAGCTGTCCCTGGATCCTTGCTCCAACTCCTTTCTTTGCTTTCTTGGGGTACAAGGCACCTCTACGACCTGCTTCTGTCTGCTTTAAGCACTGAGGGCAGGCCCATGGCTGGGCCCCACACAGCCAGGCCTGCACACACTAGCTGCTCAGGGACAAGCATGCAGCCTCCACTGACCCAGCATGAGAAGAGGCTGCGGTCAGATCTGCTGGCTGCAGAAGCAGCTTCAGGACTGCTCCGAGCCCGGAGTCGAGCGGTACGCCTGCGCTCTTCCCTCTGGGCTCGTCCTCCTCTGCAGGCCTGGCTGCTACCCCCAAACCCTCACCTCCTCCCACCCCCAGAGATTTCGGTCACATATGGTCCTTTGCTCTGCCAAGTCCATCTCCAGCATCATGCCTACTGCCTGAACCCCACTGTGGGAACAGACACTAGAGTCGCACCATCCCTGATGCTCCCCCTTTCTGCCATGGGGTCAGCAAAGCACAACATGTATGCTCTTGCTGCGCCCCCCTCTGCAGGCCAACACCGCACCCTCTGCACCCTCGGTCCCAGAGATAAAGCCAAAGTGCTCAGCAGCTCCAGACTACAAGGCCATGGCACCCCATCTCAGGCCCCTTCCCGCCCCCCTCCTCAGCTCTAGTCCATCCAGCTTGCTCCCACTGACCTGAAGACCTCCTACTGAGCCTGGTGCATCCCTGTTCCCACCGCAACCAGCTCCTCCCCATAAGGCTTAGCCCTGCTCAGCGCACCCTGGGCCCGCCGCCCTCAGTGGAACCTATGTGGCCATCCCGAGCACCTTCCACTTACCCTGGGCTCAAGGGCAGAAGGCTGACAGTGCTCCAGGCCAAACAGAGCCCAAGACGGCACCCACTGGAGCAAACCCGAAGGAGATGCCAGCTCCCCATACCCTACCTATCCTCCCCAGCCCCCCATACCCTACCTACCCTCCCCAGCCCCCCATACCCTACCTATCCTCCCCACCTCCACTCCCCACCTCCCTTGGTCTGAACACAGAGATCATCCAAAGCTTCATCCTCTCTTCTTCTAGGACAGACAATGACTGGCAAAAGAACAGACTCACAGTGGTGGTGATGGCTGTGCCAGGCTCAGAAGGCCTAAGCCCTTCTCTGACCATAGATTCTCAAAATCTGAATGGAAGACTTGCAGCATGGCTCGCTGACAGCAAGCTTTTCAGCCCAGGTAGAGATACTGAGCACTGTGTTCCAAGGGCCACAACTGAGGGCTGCCAGCACCCAGTGCACAGCTGAAGTGTGGCTCTGCGAACAGCCCTGAGAATGCACAGATAAGGCTGCTGCGCATGCTCGCGCTGGAACAGGCTGAGGAGGACCCCCACACACACCAGGCCTGTCCCATGCTGCCTCTTCCTACACTGGCTGGTGCATCAGGGTCAAGGCCCAGTACAGATGCTAAGAGCAGACAAGACACCATCCACTCAGGACCAGGGCTTGTGTGGGCACTCGGGAAGCACACTGAGGACAGGGTAACAGAGCTGAGTTCTGAGAGTCGTCCTCTTCACTCACCCATATGATACACAATAAAAACATCTTTCCTAGACAAGACTGAGGCCACAGGGGACCGCGAGTAGACAAGACCGAGGGCACAGGGGACCGCGAGTAGACAAGACCGAGGCCACGGGGGACTGCGAGTAGACAAGACCGAGGCCACGGGGGACTGCGAGTAGAAAAGACCGAGGCTATGGAGGACTGCTAGTAGCTAGATCCACACCTACCCTGACACACTTGGAATTTGGTGCCTGAGGCCAAATCTGGTGATAACGGGCCAGAGTAGCACTGAAGCCATGCCAAGCATGGCATGCTATGATGTTAACCTCCACTGTCAACGTGACTAGATTTATAATCACAATGGAAACAAACCTATGGACATGCCTATGATGGTGATTCTATAAAGGATTAAGTGAAACAAACCTGGCCCTGCACGTGGGCGGTGCCGTGCGGCAGGCCAAGGTGCCAGAATGAGGAGTGGAGACCCGTGAGCTCAGCAGCAGTCGGCTCTCACTGCTCCCTGATTGCACACAACAGGACCAGGGCGAGATCACAGATGGCTCTGGCTGCCACTTTCTCTCCACCCTAAAAGCCATGTCACAGCCCCCCTGGAGTCTTCCTCCAGGACAGAGGACATGCAGCTGCGGCCCAACCTACGCAGATCCCAGACAACGCTGTGACTTCGAATCGTGGACTAGGTCACATGAACTGTTGGATCTTACCCCTCCAACCCCCACCTCCAGGAAACCTAAGACCAAGAAGCCCTCCCTCTTCTTCTCTGGAACTGAAGGCTCTCTTTCCCTTCAGGCCCTCATCATGGCTCGCTCCTTAGGTTCTTCCACCTCAGGGTGTCATCATGGATGCCTCCGACCATGAGCCTGTAACTCTCCTAATAAAGCTCTCTGAAGGATAATTCATCTTAGTTTCCTTTCTACAAACCTGAAACATTTTTATGATTATATTCTTTTTGTGGACAGGGTCTATGTAGCCCCAGCTGGCCTGAAACTATGTAAACGAGGCTGGCCTTGAACTCACAGAGATCTTGTATCTGCCTTCCAAGAGCTAGGATTAAAGGTGTGCACCCTCACGCCCAGCCACATCTTTTATTATCAGTAAGTTCTAATGACCAGTTGTTTCAAGCATCCACGGACACACCTTCTCCACCATACCATGAGCCAAAATAAAGGGTTCCTTCCTTCAGATGCCTTTTTATTTTGACACAGGGTCTCCTTGTAGTTCCAGCTGTCCTGGAACTCACTCTGTAGACCAGGCTGGCCTTGAACTCAGATACCCGCTTGCCTCTGCCTCCCAAGTGCTGGGACTGAAGCCATGAACTACCACACCCAGCAAGTTGTTGTTTTTGGTTTTTTTTAATATGTATGTGTACATTGCCTGCATGTAGATAGGTGCACCCATGTCATCTGTCTGAAGCCTGCTGAGGTCAGATGAGGGTGCTGGAACCCCTGGAACTGGAATTACAGATGGTTGTTAGCCACTATGTGGGTGGTGGGAATTGAACCCAGGTCCTCTGCAACAGTAGCCAGTGCTCTCAACTGAGTCATCTCTCCAGCCCCTTTCAGTTGCTTCTTATCAGGGTACTGTGTCACAGGAACAAGTCCATAACCAGCACACAAGTGCTGCAGGGTACTGTGTCACAGGAACAAGTCCATAACCAGCACACAAGTGCTGCAGGGTACTGTGTCACAGGAACAAGTCCATAACCAGCACACAAGTGCTGCAGGCTCACTTGGAATGAATGAGAACAAAGAAACCAATAGCAAGCCACAGAATCAGTGGGCACAGCGAGATAAGCTCTGTCCCTTAGAGGGCACAGCGAAACAAGCTCTGTCCCACAGTGGGCACAGCGAGATAAGCTCTGTCCCTTGACTGAGTCCTGATTTCTGCCTAGGGCTGCAGAGTATCACAGAGGCAGCGAGGGAACTGCAGGGCTTCAGGGGCTTCTTCAGAGTCACCACGAGTGACTCAGTGGCCACGGGTGCTTCAGCCTTCCCATCTGTCTACATACAGTGTGTGAACTGCTCACCTTAAGGCCTGGACAAGGTTGAGATCAGCAAACTCATGCAGTTCAACAAAGGCCTGAAGAACTTTGATATTAAAGTCATCTCTAAGAAAAAGCAGAAACAAGAAGAAAGGTGAATACACATTACGTCCATTGCTGAGAGAAAGGCACGGCCACTGTGGGGTTTTGCAGGTGTAATTTTAGATGACTTATAAATTGCCACTTTCTTCACTGTGAATTTGTTTTCAGGATTTTGTTTTGTCATTTGATATTGTTCTAGTTTGCTTTTTCTTTGCTATGATAAAGCAGTTTGGCTGAAACTGACTTGGGGAAGAAAGGGTTAATTTGGCTTTTACATCCTTTCACCCCTGAGGGAAGCCAGGGCAGAAATTTAGGGCAGGAACCAGAGAGCAAGGAGGATCGCTGCTTACCGCTTGTTCCTCTGGGCTGTCCTCTGTCTGGGTGGTTATAACGCTGCTTACCGCTTGTCCCTCTGGGCTGTCCTCTGTCTGGGTGGTTTTTTTTTTTTGGTCTTTTTGAGACAGGGTCTCCCTGTAGCCCCAGCTGTCCTGGAACTCACTCTGTGGACCAGGCTGGCCTTGAACACACAAAGATCCACCTGCCTCTGCCTCCCGAGTGCTAGAATTAAAGGTGTGTGCCACCACGCCCGGCTTCTGTCTGGTTTTTATACAACCAGGGAACGCCTACTCAGGGGCGTCACCACCCACAGTGGCCTGAATCCTTCCATATAACTCAACAATCAACAAAATGTGTCACAGACATTGTTCCCAGCCAAGTTGATAAGAAGAAATCCCCCAGTTGAGGGTCCCTCTTCCCAGGTACGTTGAGCTGACCACCGAAGCTGCCAGCACAGACAGAGCTCCCCATCCAGATCGAGATGCCCACAACTCAAGATCTTCTAGCCCCACCTCCCTGGTGCAGGGACCCCAGGCAGGTACCACCAATGCCTGGTTCCTTTCAGACTTAGTGCAAAAGAGAATACAGAGGCTATTAAGACAGTATTTCACAATGTGTAGGGGTCTGCCATAAACTCTCACATAACTTGAGGCCAGCTCTAAGCACTCACATGCCAGACTGTGAGACCTGCCCGAGGCTTTGTGTGTACCCTGCAACCTTCAAAACAACCTGAATAAGGCCACCATTTCACATATGGGGATCTCTGAGCATCAGAAAGGTGAAGCAACTGCTCAGGGTATAAAAACCATAAAATGTGTACAGATCTAGGAATGTTTGGAGGCAGGGGACGTAACTTGTATTTTGGGGGGCAGGGGGGTGAGGGTTAAGATAGACCCAGACTGGCCACAGACTCAGGAAATCCTCCTCAGCCTCATCAGTGATGGGATTACCAACATGAACCCAAACAGCTGAGCATTATATTCATTTTTTAAAACAAAACATGAAAATACAGTAAAGGCAAATATGAAATACAGTAAAAGGCAAAATTGTACTTAGATGGCAATAAAAAGCAAAATGATTACTTCACTGGATTTTAACTAAAAGGTGCTGCTACAGGGCTGGTCACAGTGTATACTGGGGATACCTTTAGCAGCCCAAGGCCAGGGTCCATCCAGCCCACCTTAGGATGGCATGCAACATGGACCGCACCAGGACGGCAAGACAGCAGTCTGGAGCCAAACACCTTCAGCACACAGGGCACGCCTGGGACTTGCCTTTCTAGAAGATCAGACATGAAGGGGGCATGAGGAGACCTTCTCAGGCGGTGCTGACAGAGACACTGGGCTGGAGGTGTCCATCATCCAACACTGCACCTGTCAGCTGATCCACTACACTGGGTAACTGGGGCAGCATGGCATCAGGCACACCGAGTCAGGTGTGTGGATATATATGTTCACATAAACTCGTCCTTGGTTCCAGGTGGAAGGAGCAGCCAGGTTAGAGTCACAGCAAGGGGCAGGGCTACGACCATATGAACTGCCCCCATCTCAGGGTGGTGGGTCCCAGAGCCAGCATTAAAGGCAGACTCCCATCTCCACTGCATTCAGGGTGAGAGTCTGGGGCTGCTCAACTGGCAAGATTTCCCGGGTGTGTCCCTATCCCAGTTAAGTATGATTTTCAAGCATTTCTCCTTTTCACAGGGGTTGCTTCACTTGGATTGTATTACTTGAAGCAAAAAATAGTAATAATTTGGACCCAGCGAGGTGCTCCATGCATAATGGCACCTGGTGCTTGACAGCAAGCCAGACACAATGGAAGGACAGAACTGACTCCCACACGTGCTGTGGCACCCACGGTGGAAGGACAGAACTGACTCCCACACGTGCTGTGGCACCCACGGTGGAAGGACAGAACTGACTCCCACATGTGCTGTGGCACCCACGGCGGAAGGACAAAACTGACTCCCACACGTGCTGTTGCACCCACGGTGGAAGGACAGAACTGACTCCCACACGTGCTGTGGCACCCACGGTGGAAGGACAGAACTGACTCCCACACGTGCTGTGGCACCCACAGTGGAAGGACAGAACTGACTGGGCCTGGGCTTGTATAAAACAGAAAGATGAGTATGAGCCAGTGACAAAGCAGTAAGCAGTGTTCCTCTGTGGTTCCCACCTCCAGGTTCTTGTGTGAACTTCTGCACTGACTTCCTCATTGAGGACTGTGGCCTGAGTTTTAGCCAGATAAACCCTATCCTGCCCAAGCTGCTTTTGGTCAGTGTTTTATCAAAGCAGCAGAATGAACCTAGATGAGCATATGTGTGTGTGCATGCTATGTGGATCTGAATGTCTGCGTGTGTGGCAGTGCATATGTGTGCATGCACGCTGTGTGGATCTGAATGTCTGCATGTGTGGCAGTGCATATGTGTACATGCACACTGTGTGGATCTGGATGTCTGCATGTGTGGCAGTGCATATGTGTGCATGCACGCTGTGTGGATCTGGATGTCTGCATGTGTGGCAGTGCATATGTGTGCATGCACGCTGTGTGGATCTAGATGTCTGCATGTGTGGCAGTGCATATGTGTGTGTGCATGCTGTGTGGATCTGGATGTCTGCATGTGTGGCAGTGTATATGTATGCATTCATGCTGTGTGGATCTGGATGTCTGCATGTGTGGCGGTGCATATCTGTGCATGTACACTGTGTGGATCTGGATGTCTGCATGTGTGGTGCTGCATATGTGTGCATGCATGCTGTGTGGATCTGGATGTCTGCATGTGTGGCAGTACGTATGTGTAAGGGTGAGTGCACCTATGTACATCAAAAGTTGACACTCGGGCTGGAGAGATGGCCTAGCGGTTAGGAGCACCGACTGCTCTTGCAGAGGACCCAGATTTGATCCCCAGCACCCACATGGCAGCTGAGAACCATCTGAAACTCCAATTCCAGGAGAACTCCAGTTCCAGGGGAATCTGACACCCTCTTCTGACCTCTGCGGCATTGCACAACACGGGTGCACAGACGTATATGCAGACGGTACATTCATACACATACAGAAATAAATAAAAAATAAAAAAGAAGTTAAAAAAAAAAGTTGACACTCAACTGCTCTCCGCTTTGACTCTACCAACTGAGCTATGTGCTCAGGCCCCAATGTGTTAATTTTGTGTGTGTGTGTGTGTGTGTGCGCGCGCAGTGCTGGGGATTGAACCAGGGCCTACGCATACCAGGCAAGCACTCTACCACTGAGCACCACCCCAAACCCTTTAATTGACTTATAGGCTTAACTAACCTTGCACTATCTAACTGCTCTGGGCTAAAAAAAAAATGTCAGTACTAGACAAATAAATGGGTGAACAAAAATAAGTGGCTGTCAAAGCATGGGCAGATGTGAATCCATTTGGTATATAATCTTTTTATATACTGCTAAATTTAATTTGCTAGCAATTTGTTGAAAATTTTTGTTTCTATAGTTGTAAGCGATACGGGTCTGTGGTTTTTTTGGCTGTCTCTCTGGAAGCCAACCTCCGTGAAGGAGCTGGGGATGGTCCATGTGGGATCAAGTATTTTTCATAAAAAGCTAGAAATAGAACCACCCTGACTGGGTAACGCTGAGCTTTGAGTAGTACTCGCTCCAGTCCTTGACAAGCCCTTCTTGGCATGTGCTGCCTTCGTCTTCCTGCCCTAACGCCAGCTAAGCACAGTCAGTGGATCTTTAGAGAGTGGGGGATCACCCCCATAATCCCAACCCTTGCAAAGCAGAAGGAAGAAGATGGCTGCAAATTTGAGGCCAGCGTGGGCTACATAGCAAGACGCCATTTCAAAAAACAACAAAGCGAAACAAAGCAAACAGAAGACGGATCTTTAGTACAGAAAGCTGGAAAGTCAGTCTGACCACCGTTTTCCCCTCCATCACACCCCAAGTTATGGAGAAGCGACCCCTAAGAAGTCTGCGGTATTACTGGGCCAACCTGCAGAAAGCATAAGGGTTTTTGGTTAATTTTTTTTTATTTTATTTATTTTCATATGTGTATGAGTGTACTGTCTGCATGTAGGTTTGTGTACCCGTGTCGTGCAAAGCCATGGAGGTCAGAAGAGGGTGTCGGATTCCCCTGGAACTGGAGTTAAAGATGGTTCTCAGCCGCCATGTGGGTGCTTGGGATAGAACCCGGGTCCTCTGCAAGAGCAGTCGGTGCTCTTAACCGCTAGGCCATCTCTCCAGCCCCGTATAAAGGTTTTTGAAAGACAGCAGGAGGCAGCGGCACTTGGAGACTTCACCTGGCCCTCATTTACTTACTTCTGCTGTGGCCTCTAAAAAACCTTTGTACAGCTCAAGGTTATGAAGACTCACCCTGACATTTTCTTCTAAGTATTTAATAATTTTAGTTCTTACACTTAGGTCTTTGATTCATTTTAACCTTTGTGCATGGTGAAGGCCAAAATACTCCAGGTGTCCCAAAACACTGTCCTCACTAGGATCCCAGGACACTTAGGACAGCGCCTATGTCTATACAGCCTGAGGCTCAGTGGCTGGGAGAGCCTTAACTAGCTTACCTCTCCCCTAGGTAGTCTCCGATGACAGTCTTATTCAGACCCTCTCCTTTGTACAGGAACTGGGCAACTTCCTCTGGGGAGCTCTGCAGCAGGTCATTCTCAATAAGGAACTGAATCCCCTGAGGAACAATGAGAGACAGGAAGTGCTGGTCAGGAGGCCTGCTGGGTAGGAGGACCACTCACGCCCCATTTCAAAAGCTGAAACATGTTTTTGTATAATAAGCTGACAGGTCTCGACACATTTAAAACACCAGAGACCCATGAAGCCTGCACAGTCTGATTTTCACAATACCACACTGTATTTCATCCATCATAGAAAGAGCCATTGTAAGTGCTTGTTAAGGATTATATGAGCAATTATAATAACATCATCAGATATGTCAAGCTTAGGAAAACCATTTCTTTCCTATCTGATAGATCTGCTGGTTGGGTAACCCAATATCTCAACCCCCCCCTTATGAAATAATTACTTAGCCAGGCGTGGTGGTGCACACCTTTAATCCTAGCACTTGGGAGGCAGAGGCAGGTGGATCTCTGTGAGTTCCAGGCCAGCCTGGTCTACAGAGTGAGTTCCAGGACAGCTGGGGCTACAGGGAGACCCTATCTCAGAAATAAAAAAAAAAAAAGAAAAAAGCAATAATTACTTTCAATTGAACTAATTGGGGCAAACATAAAATTTAAATTGTTTGATTTATATTTGTATTGGGATGAAGGTACACAACGTGGTCTCTATATTTTCTGAAGGATACAACATCCATTATAAACCTCCTTTCTTTTACTCGTAGGACATTTAAAGGGAACTAAGCTTAAATTTTACTCCCAATAAGTAGCATACAGCCAGATGGGAAACAGTTTGGGTAAATTTAATGAAAGCGTTATGCCTTGGCTCCTGTATTATGGGTATGTGTAATACAACTTAGGCATACTATAGGTCAAAACATAAAAACCAAAAAAAGGGAGAGGTGGGAGGCGCGGGTAGTATCCCTTTCTGGGATACAAATGGAAAACTCTTGTTCTCAATCTATTGATAAATTTTCAAGTTTTGAGATCTTAGAAACTAACACTGGGAGAATTTTATGTTCCCACAGGTAAATACATGCCAACTAACACTAAATGCCTGAAAACATCACAACTTATGGCGTCAGGATGGCTGGGAAATGCCAGCAGAGGCTGACCCATCTGAAAAAGGGTCTTAAAGAAGAAGCAACCTCAGACTGACCTGAGTCACAGAATCCGAGCATCTCTCTGAATGACTATTGGGGTTAACTTTTATAAGGGGCCCTAATGAAGTTTACTTCCAGATACGAGAAACCTCCTTACCTCCTTCTCCTTTATAGGAAAAAGAAAAACAGATGTGGAATGAAACCACTCCCTAAATGTAAATTAGAAGCCCAACTGTTATGTGGGTGAATTCCTAAAAACAGGAATAACTTCCTTTTTTATTGACTGATAGGCCAATAGGAACTGTGTAAAGGAATATTCTCTATCTAGAGCCAATTGAATAGTAAAGTGTTTATAAGCTGTGTAATAACATCAATATATTACTACAGAGAAGAGCTCTGACATCAACAACCGAATTTATGCTGCCTAGGAGAATGTTGGCTAGGGGATTCAACACTCTCCCCCCCAAATTAATAAAGGCCTTTTGCCTATAAGTGGGAATATATGCAAGGAAAAAGGCAGTAAGCTCCTGGTTCGAAGACCTGGTGTAGCAATGAAAAAGGTTATGAGACGTCACTTTGCGCAGCGCAACTGGCCTCTGAAATGCCTGAAGCGTTACCAAAGACCACCTAAAGCAATACAGCAAAATGTTGCGTCTCCTCTGAGATAAGCAAGACCCTGCGTTCAATATCAGCTACACTTCAACAGCCTGGAGATATTGTGTAACAGTGGCAGCCAAGTGTCCATAATATATCCCAACTCTAATTGGCGTCATTAGCTCTCTGCGCTTGGAGGACATAACCCATGGCTGATACAGCTTATGGCCTCTGTGTGGTTAGGAGATGTTATACCACCAATAAGAACTTGTCCACCCTTTATAGAGGAAAACACGTTTGCAGATTGATTGCATACCATCCAAGCACGGTGTCTATGCGCCACACTTAGCTTGCACATAATATTGTACTGCTTAAATGCCCTGTACCATCCAATTGCTTGTGCCTTATTAGTATGACTAAAAAGGGTACATTTGAAAGCTGTCAACCCATGAAGAAAAACAACCCTTAACAGACAGAGTCCCAAAATGACACACTCCAAAGAAAGTAGACTGTTTTATTCTCACCCCTTGCTTCCCCCTTTCCCAAAGCCCATGGAACAACTTGCGAAGAGGAGGCGTGGTAGAATGTAAGGGCTGTGGAGAGATAGGGTGAATCATGAGACTACGACAGCAATATAGTCTGGACTCCTATTGATCAACATGCCGTGCATACGAGCTTCTCCAACTGGACGATGGGAACCTTGGTTGCATTCTCAAATTTGGACATAGATACTGTGCAAAATGCACCAATTACCCGAATTGTAACGGCCAACCTGAGCAAACATCAATGTTATCGCAAACAACTGTGTAGGTTATATTGTAGAATCCTCGTAAAAATAAACAAAGTAGGCCGGGCGGGTGGGCGCACGCCTTTAATCCTAGCACTTGGGAGGCAGAGGCAGGCGGATCTCTTGTGATTCAAGGCCAGGCCTAGCCTGGTCTACAGAGTAGTTCCAGACAGCTGGGGCTACAGGAGACCCTTCTCGAAAGCCAAAAAAAAAAAAAAAAAAAAAAAAAAAAAAAAATAAAACAATACCTAATAATAAAAATAAAAAATACAAAAATAAATTCTTTTGGTCTTTTTGAGACAGGGTCTCCCTGAGCCCCAGCTAACCTGAACTCGCTAGGTAAACCAGGCTGACCTTGAACTCCAGAGATCACCTACCTCTGCCTCCTGAGTGTTAGATAAAGTATGTACCACCAATCCAGCTCTTAACAAAATTTGTTAAAATTCACTGTGCCATGTGTCATGTAATGCCTTTAATCCCCGCACTCAGGAGCAGAGGCCTAGCTGTACTATATACGAGTTCCAGGACAGCTTGGGCTAACAGTGAGACCCTGTCTCAAAAGACAGCACAAATAGTTGTAATATAGTTTTATTTTTATTCTGTAACACATGTGTGTTAATGCCTGCCTATGTAATGCAACCTGTGTATTCAGTGCCTGGTGGTGGTCAGAAGAGGCCGTAGGATCCCTGTAGTTACTGACCATTGTTACTGTCAATGTGGGTGGGAATCACCTTGGTCTCTCCTGCAGGACAGCCGTGGTTTAACTGCTGAGGCATCTCTTCACCCAAATTTTTTAATTTTTTTAATTTAGTCATGTTTTGCCTTCATGTATGTAAGTATGAGCCACATTGTACAAATGCCCAACACAGACCCAGAAGAGGGCACCAGTCCCACTGGAATGTGAAGGTACAGATGGTTTGTAGCTGCCATGTGAGTGCTGGGAAATTGACCCCAGTCATCTGAAGAGCAGCAGTACTCATAAGAGCTCCTTATCTGCTGAGCCATCTCTTCCTTCTCAGCACCAAGAAACGACTATTGATTTTATACTAGAATTTAAAAAATCATGTGGTTGATGTTATGTGAGGGTGCATATGGTTGCCACAGTGTGTACGTGGAGGTCAGAGAACAACTGGTGAGGATTGGTTCTCTCCTCCACAGGGGTTCTGGGATGAGAACTCAGGTCCTTCTAGCTTGGCATCCCCTACCGTACCCACTGAAGTCATCACCCAGACCCCTTATAATGAGTGATGGTGTGTCGTGATGTGTGGAATGATGTGTGGTGTGGATGTGGTGAGTGCTGGCACACGCATGCCACAGCCAGCAGTTGTAGTTAGAGGACAAACTTCCAAGGAGTTGGTCAGCTCCTCCATGGTGGGTCCTGGGAATCGAGTTCGGTCATCAGGCTCCTGTCACGCTTCGGCTACTCAACGCTCTAACCTGCGTCCTACCCTATCTTTCTGACTTTTTTTAAAGTCCAAATGACATTGGTGACACAGATCTGGCCCAACAGACATAGATGGAAGCCTGTAGGGAACATCTTCACAGCTCCCCCCACCACCCCCTTGAATCAGATGTTATGACCACAGCCAGCACAGCTGAAATGAACACCAGGACTGGGCCCCTCCCTCCCCGCCCCTGCCCCGGGGGAGGTCTTGAATCAGATGTGATGACCACAGCCAGCGCAGCTGAAATGAACCCAGGACTGGAATGAACACCTTGCTCCTGCCACTGGCTGCCAAAGTAATAGAAATGTCCATTGTGTAGACCAATTGGGAGGGGCGGCTGGATTCCTCCGTCACCTGAGACCAGAACACGCTCACTAGCACACAATCACGGAGCTCATGCATGCATCTTTCCAGTGGGCAAAACGCATGCCCACTTGACAGACCTGCACAACACGGATGACAATTTTAAGGGGCCAGGAGCTGTCCTAGGCCTGAATCAGCTGCATTGTCACATGGAAACTCCCTGGACCTCCGCAACAGCAAAACTCTCTACTTCTGACACAGCTTCAGAGCTGATTTCAATATTCTGTTCACCAGGCTACGGAAGCAGCAGGGAGTTCTGGTATCTTCTTTCCAGGAGACTTTTCTACAATTCCAGGAGATTCTCCAGTTCAACTCCCAACCCAAGCCTGGCCTTGCCTTCCTCAGACGCCCACAGTCCATCTGGCAGCCTTATTTAGCATTTCCAAAAACTCCAGACAGCAACAGGCAACCAGTAAGAGAGAAGACAAAGACAAACATGTGAGACTAGATGCAAGGAACACAACAAGAGGCTCTCAGACCTGATATATGGCAAAAGGCCAGCCAGGGAAAGGGAGAAGGCATAAAGGAGAGGGAAAGGAGAGGGGAGGGGGAGGGGGAGGGGGAGAGGGAGAGGAGAAGGAGAAAAGGAGAGGGAAGGGAGGAGAGGAGGGGAGTGAGGGGGGGGGGTAAATGTGGAGAGTTGAGGATGGAGAAGGAGAAGGAGAAGAGGGAGATGGGAGAGGGAGAGGGAGAAAGGAGAAGGATAATGAGGGGTATTGGGTAGTGATAAGGAGAGGAGTAATGAGAGGGATTGGGAATGGAGGAGAGGGAGAAGGAGGAGTAGAGGTCTAAGTATAGGAGGTGGAGATTTATCATAATTATGGGCTAATGAGCCTTAGATGGAGTTGGAGGGATAATGAGGAGTTAGGTTAGATTGGTATTTGATAGGTGCTAGGTATAAGAGAATTAGAAGTCGACATATAAGTCTCCGGTGCGCATTATCATTCGACAGTAGGTCTAATTAGACTGTAGCGATGATTATAGTTATGGAGCGTTAGATTTCGCTTGTATCTTGCGCTTAGATTATACTTATATGGATTATCCTGCTCTGTATCTATATCCGTATACAGCTTTTCTATTTCTCTGTTCTCTGTTCTCTGTTTCGCTTTCCGCTTTCCCTTTCTCTCTCCCTTTCCCTTTCTCTGCTTTTCCTTTCTCTTTCTACTCCTTCTCCTTTCTCTTTCTCTTCTCTGTCTCGCTGTCTTTCCCCCTACACGCTCTCCTCCCTTGATCTCTTTTTTCTTGTGCGTGCATGTAGGCTCAATTTGTGAGTGTCCACATACACATACCCCAAGTTTGACATTCCTTGTCTTCCTTGATTGCTGCTTTAACTTTTGGGTTTATTGAGGCAGGGTCTCACGGAGCTTCGATGCCAGATAGTCTAACTATCTAGCTTGACCTAAAGATCCCATCTCGGTCTCCCAAGTGCTTGGATTGCAGGAGCAACCATTTCTCCCTGGGGTTTATAAGGGTTCCTGGGGATCAACATCCAGTCCTCATGCGTGCAGAGCAAGCATTCACGCACAGAACCATCATCTCTTCCCAGTCCCAGGAGGGTATATTTTAACTCCACTTATATAAGGTTTTAAAAAAGCAAACCTAATTTATGGTGACAGTGTAGGACACCGTGGGGAGTGGATTCACAAGCAGTGGCCCTAGAAAGGAGGCCTACAATGTTCTGGCAAGTATATTTGGTTCTGGGTTGTGGTTTTGTTTCTTAATTTGTCAAGAGTCCTTGAGCCATATTATTCCAAAATGTGTGGTCTATGTAATGTGCCATTTCAGTCTGATAGTCCTAAATTAACTCTGCATTGGGTGGGATGGAAGAGTGTGCTGACCACCTGGATGCTACCTACAGCATAAGACATGCACACTCCGACACAGTCCAGGTCCACTCTTAGTAATATGCCTGTCCTGGTGCAGCCTTTTATCTGAAAACAAGTGGTTGATTAAAAACATACAAGGAACTAAATCAAAGCTGACCAGACAGGGTTAAAAGCCCACTTCAATGTTAAGACTGCCGCTAAAATAGGCAAGCTGAATGCTCTGTGGTCGCTAAGCGTCGGGGGCGTAAGATTCGGATGATGCAAAGCTGGTAGTGAAATAACGATGGACCTCAACGCGATGACTCGTGAAAGGACGCTCTGGGGTCGGAAACAATAGTGAGAGAGAGCGTAGTGCCCAGAGTAATTACAGTCTGATGCTACGACAATACAGTCAGAGTGTCAAAGCTCCATATCACTGACAGACCCCCACTGGGGTGTGTCATAGTACACAGATCCTCCGATGGCACTTGACTCATGCTGCATTGCAAAAACTACTTTGAACACTCACCTGGTAAATGGCAGCCTCCACAAGGTTGCGTCTAGCTGCAAGGCCGAAGTGGTGCTCCAGGGCATGCTTTCCAGGAGGATGGGGGAAAGTAGAGCTCACAGGCCTTCCGACATGCGTAGACTAACTGTCAGATGATACCAGGTTATTGGTTATCAGACACTTCGACACCTCCACTAGGCTAAAGCTGGCATCAGGCTCCACCCCTGCAAAGAGTCTCAGGCACCTGCTAGGCATGACATGGCAGTCCTAGGGCCCTTAAGAGATTCTTGCAACCTTCTTACCACTGGCCCCTTTCTGTGAACCCTCTCACTACAGTTATCTTACCCAATGTCCATGTCCACAGGCTGGAGTGCCAGGACCCTTGAAACCTCAGGCCTCTGCCATGTCATGATGGGCTTGAAGAATACGCTTACCTGTCCCAAAGAACAAGGTTATTGTGATGGTTGATTGAAACCATGACGTATGCAACCGGACAGGATTTAGAATGTCTTTATAAGTGTGTAGTTCTTCAGTATGTCCTTTAACTTGAGGAGGGAAATGGACCACACCCAATTCCTGTTTTGAACTATGGCTATGGCAGCACCATCGCGTGTTTGGAATGCGCTGGGACCTGCACAGAATCAGAAAGCAGCTTATCAAGACATACCTAACCCCCTCCGGAGGCGGTACCAGCATGCAATCTCTCTGCTCCCCTGACACATGGATGCTCAATGTGCTATATCTCTGCTCCTCACGTCTTCCTGCACGCCAGGCTTATTCACCTACGGTGGACTGTACCTTTGGAACTGTGAGGCCAAAAACGAACTTTTCATTCGCATTATGGGCCTTTTGTCAGTATTTCCGCAGTCAATGCTACTTCGCCCAAGCAAGTTAAACTATACAATACAAGCTGATATCTGGGAGAAAGCAAACACGGTCAGAACAGGAAGGTTAACTTTCTGGCCTACAAGTCCCAGGAGGGGAGCAGTGGAAGCCTCCTGTAAGGATGGGCTGCTAGTCATGGGAAACAGGAGCCACGGGGTAAGCTGAGCCCAGAGACCCCATGCTGGTTAACCTTGTCAACTTGATGGGTTTGGAAAAACATGCCTAGGTTAGTCAAGAATTGCCTCATGGAATGTGTCTGTGAGGGCGCATCCATCATTGAACTAGATTGACTAGACTACACTGGATTATGAGGACTCTGACGTAATCAAGAGTTAAAGATATTAATAGACTGAAGGGAAAAGAAACGATGTGGAGGGTATGGGTCTGCTTTTGGGGGAGAACTGATGTGGACCAGAGTGTGTCTTTAAGGGGGCAAGTGCTCCTTCCTGCTGGACTTTCTCTGTTTCTGCCTTCATAGAGGTAAACGGCCGTCGTGCCAAACTACACACCAACCACCATGATGGTTCTGCCTTACCTCAGGCCCCAAACTAGGCCCTAGATGACCATGACCGAAACTTCTAAAACCAGGGACCAAATTAACATGGCCTCCTTCAACTGTCCCTTCCGATTACTTGTCACGGGGATGAAAAGTCTCAACAAAGGCTGGCAGAAGAAATGGAGTCAAAAGTCAGAAATGAGTGAGAAAGAGCTCTGAGTGAGAAAGGAGGAAGAGACAGGCAAGCAGAGGAGGGGAGGGCTCCCGGGAGGCCTGCTCTGACTTCAGAGAGTCAGAGTGGGCAAATCAGAAGTGAGGGTGTCTGTAATCCCAAGCCTTGAGGGCTGATGCAGAAAACCCCAAGGCCTAGGCCAGTCAGGGCTACCGAAAAAGTTCCAGGCTAGCTTGAGAAGAGGGCGCACAAAAGAGAAGGCCAGGCGAGAACGGAGGCCGATGAGCACGTGCGACGGGAGCACGGGGAGGCCTAGAACGGAGTCTCCTCCCAGGTGGAAGGACACCCTGCCTGGAACTTCATTTTGAACCCCTAGTCTCCTGAACGGCAGAAGTTTTTGTTTAAAGCCACGGTCTTTTGTAACAGCAGATATTGGGTGCTCATACATTAGACAACTCATAAAATAAAGCCAAATTTTACATTAATATAAAATTTAATAATATTTTAAACATTATTTAAGGTGTCTGGAGAGATGGCTTAAATAGATGCAGTGCTTGTCACCAAGCCTGACACCTTTAGTTCAACTCACTGGGACTCGCATGGTAGAAGGAAAGAACCAACTCCCACAACTGTCCTGACTTCCACATACACACTGTGGATACAACATGCTTGCATGAACAAAATGAATTTTTTTGATTTGGTTTTCTTTGAGACAGATCTCCCTGTGTGGCCCCAGCTGGTGCCTGGACACCTGTGCTATGTAGACCAACGCTGGGCCTCATCTCACAGAGATCCACCTCCTCTGCCTCAACCAAGCTGGGATTAAAGGCAAAAAAAAAAAAAAAAAAAAGCTAGAATTTTAAAAATTAAAAAAAAAAATGTGTTTTAAAATCAAACAGTTACAGCAGGTATTGGGTGGTTGCACCCTTTGGAATTTAGCAACTTGCAGAGGCAGAAGTAGGCGGGATCTTTGTGATTCAAGCCAGCCTGGTCTACAGAGCATAGTTCCGGGAACAGCTGGGGCTAGCAAGGGAACCCTTGTCCTCGAATAAGATCTCTAAAAAAAACAAAGACGAACAAAAAAAATCAAAACCAGTACAAATGGAGACAGCCATACCCACCATTATTCACGTACAAGCATAATCACAAAAATAGTAATTTTTTCATCTGCGGCTATTTTTATTTTTTTTTTTTTTTAATAGGTTCTTATTTTTAGAGACAGGGCTCCCTGTAGCCTCCAGCTGTCCTAGAACCTCACTCTGCAGAACCAGGCTGGCCTCCTGAACCTCCCACAAATGACCCGCCCGGCCTCTGCTCCCAGTGCTACGATTAAAGGTGGTGCCACCACCACGCCGGGCTGTGTTTCCTAACCTTGCCTACTCGTAGCACATTCCGCAATCAGGAAGAAACAAAATCTGGATTCACTTTATTATATTTTTACTTACATATTATTTATTATTTTGTTTGTATAGAATGTATTGTGCTGCATGCAGGTCTGTTCACCCATGTCGGCAATGTCGCGCGGTTTTTTGAGGTCAGAAGAGGGTGTGCATTGGATATCCCTGGAACTGGAGTTCTCCTGGAATTTGGAGTTACAGACGATTACATCAGCTGCCATAACGTGGGTGCTGTGGGATCGAACCCGGGCGTCCTCTGCTGCAAGTGGCCGTCGGTTGCTCTTAACCGCGAATAGGTATCTTCTCCAGCCCTGGTAGTTTCACTTTAACCCTGTAATAAAGGTGTCTGTCTATGTTGACGGGGCTGGTAGATGGGCTTCAGCGGATTTAAGAAGCACTGACTTCTCTGTCAGATTAACCTGGTTTGATTTCTCCAGCACCCCACATGGCAGCTAAGGAACCGTTCTTTACGCCAGTTCCAGGGGAATCTGACACCCTCTTGCTACCCCACAGCATGCATTGACACAGGATGTACCACCTAATGCAGACAGTACACTCATGTATACATAAAGAAAAAAACTAAAATTTTTAAAAGTTATTTTGGAAAAACATAGAACAATTCACAAACCGAGAAAATACTGTGGCTGAAAGTCTGTAAAAATTAATAAATATAATAAAAAAAAATAAATAAATTTAAAAGAAAATCTAGGCTGGAGAGATGGCCTACGCAGTAAGTGAGCACCAACTGCTCTTACAGAGGACCCCGGGTTCGATCCCCAGCATCCACATGGAGCGGCTGAGAGCCTAGTGAAACTCCATTCACAGGAGAAACTCCAGTTCCAGGGAAAATCCAGAAAGGACCCTTTTCTGACCTCCATCGCATTGCACGACAACGGGTGCACAGACTTTCATGCAGGCAGTACATTCATACACATACAGAAGGATAAATAAAATTCATTAAAATTTGTAAGAAATAATATCTAAGTATAATAATATATGAGTATATAAAGTAGTATTACTATTATATATTATATCAATTAGATAATATCTCATTATATAAAGTGTCTGTAGCTTATAAAAGAGGTTCACGGGCGCCATATTTTACGAAGGTCATTTCTGATTTATGACAACTATGTTCCTGTCCTGGCCTCTTAGTGTTTCTTTTCTTTTCTCTTTCTTTTTAATTTTTCATTTATTCTTGTAGTGTATAAATGTACTGTCTGCATGTAGGGTTGTGCACCCTGTTGTACAATGCCGCGGAGGTCAGGAAGAGGGCATGGATTCCCCTGGAAACTGGAGTTTACAGACGGTTCTTTTTTTCAGCCACCATTGGGTGCTGGCGGACGAAACCCGGTCCTCTGCTTCGAAGCGGCAGTACAGGACAGGATCTCATTGTGCAGCCCAGACTAGTCTTGGCCTCACAATCTTGCTGTCTCTGCCTCCTAGCTGTGAGTTACCCACTGTTACACACCGTGCTGGCTTTTATTTTGAGTCTCTTCCTATTGCCAAACACTGTTTGGCCTGTACTTGATTTAGATTACACCTTAATACAATCATGTTTCCTTTTTGTTTTTTTTGTTTGCTTTTTTTAATTCAATGTTCCTAGCAATTTATAAGCTTGATTTCAATCCTGTCTTTAAAGCCTTGACAAATATGTAAACTTGTATTTACCTATCAAAACCTAGAAACCTAGGCTGGCTTTTCACCCTTCTTCCACTCTTTGCTATCTATATACTGACAGATGTTAGGGCTCAAAATAAATATTCCTTTTATACGTTTTGTTATATTTGTTTTTTTTTTGACAGTGTCTCAACATTCCTANGGTAATTAAGCAAAATATATTACTACAGGAAAAGCTCTGACATCAGCAATGAATTATTCATGGCCTAGGAGAATTGGCTAGGGGATTCAAACTCTCCCCCCCAAATTATAAAGGCCTTTTGCCTATAAGTGGGATATATGCAAGAGAAAAGGCAGTAAGTCCCTGTTGCGAAGACCTGGTGTGAGCATGAAAAAAGGTATGAGACGTCACTGCTAGCGTACGAACTTGGCCTCTGAAATGCTCAGAGAGCGTTACCAAAGGCCACTAAAGCAATACAGCAAAATGTTGGTCTCCCTGAGCAAGCAAGACTCCCCGTCAATATCAGCTACACTCAACAGCCTGGAGATACTGTGTAACAGTGGCAGCCAAGTGTCTATATATAATCCCAAATAATAATGCGATATAGCTCTCTGCCTTGGGAGGCAATAACTCACAGTGGATGCTAACAAGCTTATGTCCTCTAGTGGTTAGGAGATGTATAAGCCACAATAAGAACTGTCACCCTTTATAGAGAAAAACAGTTTGCAGATTAGCATAAACCATCCAAGCATCTGTGTCTATGCTCACAGCTTAGCTTGCACATAATAATTAGTACTGCTTAAATGCCTGTACATCCAATTGCTTGTGCCTTTGTTAGTATGACTAAAAAGTTCACTTGGAAAGCTGTCAACCCATGAAGGAAACAACCTGTAACAGAAAATGACACCTCCAGAGAAAGTAGACTGTTTTTTTCTCACCACTTGTCCCCCTTTCCCAAAGCCCAGAGGAACAATGCGAAGAGGAGCCTAGCATAGGTTAGAATGCGAAGGCTGTGGAGAGATAGGGTGAATCATGAGACACACACAATATAGTCTGGATCCTAATTGATCAACATGCCTGTGCATACAGAGCTTCTCCAAACTGGACTAGTGGGAACCATTGGTGTTGGCTCACAAATTTGGACATAGATACTTGCAAAATGCACCAATTACTAATTGTAACGGCCAACTGAGCAACATCAATGTTATCTGCAAACAATCTGTGTTATTATTGTAGAATCCCTTAAAAAATAAAAAAAATAGCAGGGGCGAGGTGGCGCCACGCCTTTAATCCTAGCACTTTGGGAGGCAGAGGCAGGCGGATCTTTGTGAGTCTCAAGGCCTCAGGCCAGCCTGGTCTACAGAGTGAGTTCCAGACAGCTGGGCTAGCGAGACCCTGTCTCGAAAAGCCAAAAAAAAAAAAAAAAAAAAAAAAAAAAAAAAAAAAAAAAAAAAAAAAATAAACAAATAATAATAAAAATAAAAAAATACAAAAATAAAATTCTTGGTCTTTTTTGAGACAGGGTCTCCCTGAAGCCCCAGCTAACCTGGAACTCGCTATGTAAACCAGGCTGACCTTGAACTCACAGAGATCCACCTACCTCTGCCTCCTGAGTGTTAGATTAAAGGTATGTACCACCACATCCAGCTCTTAACAAAATTTTTAAAAATTCACTGTGCCATGTGTCATGGTACATGCCTTTAATCCCAGCACTCAGGAGGCAGAGGCTAGCTGTACTATATAGCGAGTTCCAGGACAGCTGGGGCTACAGTGAGACCCTGTCTCAAAAGGACAAAAATATTGTATATTATTTTTATTTTATATGTACACATGTGTGTATTGCCTGCATGTAAGTGCACCTGTGTTATTCAGTGCCTGTGGTGGTCAGAAGAGGCCGTCAGATCCCTGTAGTTACTGACCATTGTTAGCTGTCATGTGGGTGCTGGGAATCCAACCTTGGTCCTCTGCAAGGACAGCCAGTGGTTTTAACTGCTGAGCCATCTCTTCAGCCCCAAATTTTTAATTTTTTAAATTTTATGCATGTTTTGCCTTCATGTATGTAAGTATACCACATTTGTACAATGCCCACACAGACCAGAAGAGGGCACCAGTCCCATGGAATTGAAGTTACAGATGGTTGTAAGCTGCCATGTGAGTGCTGGGAATTGAACCCAGGTCATCTGGAAGAGCAGGAAGTACTCATAAGAGCTCTTAATTGCTGAGCCATCTCTCCAGCACCAAGAAAGAATTATTTTACTACTAAATTTTAAAAATACATGTGTTGATTTATTGTGAGGGTGCATATGTGCCACAGTGTGTACGTGGAGGTCAGAGAACAACTGGTGAGGATTGGTTCTCTCCTTCCACCAGAGGGTTCTGGGAATGAAACTCAGGTCTTCAGGCTTGGCAGTCCCCTACCCACTGAGTCATCTACCCAGACCCCTTATAATGATGATGTGTGTGTGATGTGTGTATGATGTGTGTGTGATGTGTGAGTGCTGGCACACGCATGCCACAGCCATGAGTGTAGGTTAGAGGACAACTTCAAGGAGTTGGTCATCTCCTCCACTGTGGGTCCTGGGAATCGAGTTCAGGTCATCAGGCTTCCATGTCAAGCGCTTCTGGCCTAGCTCAACGCTCTAACCCTGCCGTCCTACCCTAATCATTTCTGTAGCTTTTTTTTTTAAAGTCCAAATGACATTGTGACACAGATCTGGCCAAGCAGACATAGATGGAAGCCTGTAGGGAACATCTTCACAGCTCCCCCCACCACCCCCTTGAATCAGATGTTATGACCACAGCCAGCACAGCTGAAATGAACCCAGGACTGCCCCCCCCCCACGCCCCTGCCCCCTTGAATCAGATGTGATGACCACAGCCAGCGCAGCTGAAATGAACCCAGGACTGGAATGAACACCTTGCTCCTGCCACTGGCTGCCAAAGTAATAGAAATGTCCATTGTGTAGACCAATTGGGAGGGGCGGCTGGATTCCTCCGTCACCTGAGACCAGAACACGCTCACTAGCACACAATCACGGAGCTCATGCATGCATCTTTCCAGTGGGCAAAACGCATGCCCACTTGACAGACCTGCACAACACGGATGACAATTTTAAGGGGCCAGGAGCTGTCCTAGGCCTGAATCAGCTGCATTGTCACATGGAAACTCCCTGGACCTCCGCAACAGCAAAACTCTCTACTTCTGACACAGCTTCAGAGCTGATTTCAATATTCTGTTCACCAGGCTACGGAAGCAGCAGGGAGTTCTGGTATCTTCTTTCCAGGAGACTTTTCTACAAATTCAGAGAGGCTTCTCCAGTTCAAACTCCCAAGCCTAAGCCTGCCTTGCCTTCCTCAGACGCCCACAGTCCATCTGGCAGCCTTATTTAGCATTTCCAAAAACTCCAGACAGCAACAGGCAACCAGTAAGAGAGAAGACAAAGACAAACATGTGAGACTAGATGCAAGGAACACAACAAGAGGCTCTCAGACCTGATATATGGCAAAAGGCCAGCCAGGGAAAGGGAGAGGGAGAAGGAGAGGGAGAAGGAGAGGGAGGGGGAGGGGGGAGGGGGAGAGGGAGAGGGAGAAGGAGAAGGAGAGGGAGAGGGAGGAGAGGGAGGAGGAGGGGGGAGGGGGAGAGGGAGAGGGAGAAGGAGAAGGAGGAGAGGGAGAGGGGAGAGGGGAGAGGGAGAAGGAGAAGGAGAAGGAGGGGGAGGGGGAGGGAGAAGGAGAGGGAGAAGGAGAGGGAGGGGGAGGGAGGAGAGGGAGAAGGAGGAGGAGAGGGAGAAGGAGAGGGAGGGGAGAGGGAGAAGAAGGAGAGGGAGAAGGAGAAGGAGAGGGAGGGGGAGGGAGAAGGAGAGGGAGGGGAGAGGGGAGAGGGGAGAGGGGAGAGGGAGAAGGAGAAGGAGAAGGAGAAGGAGAAGGAGAAGGAGAAGGAGAAGGAGAAGGAGGAGAAGGAGAAGGAGGAGAGGGAGGAGAGGGAGGGGAGAGGGGAGAGGGAGAGGGAGAGGGAGAGGGAGAGGGAGAAGGAGAGGGAGGAGAAGGAGAGGGAGAGAGAGAAGGAGAAAGAGAGGGAGGGGAGAGGGGAGAGGGGAGAGGGGAGAGGGACAGGGACAGGGAGAGAGACAGGGACAGGGAGAGGGAGGGGGAGAGGGGAGAGGGAGAAGAAGGAGAGGGAGAGGGAGAGGGAGAGGGAGAGAGGGAGGGAACATAAACATATAAGAAATTGTATCTGTGTGCTGTGCGTGCATGTAGGCTCATGTGTGAGTGCACATACACAGACCCCAAGTTGACATTCCTTGTCTTCCTTGATTGCTGGCTACTTTGGTTTATTGAGGCAGGGTCTCACGGAGCTTCGATGCCAGATAGTCTAACTATCTAGCTTGACCTAAAGATCCCATCTCGGTCTCCCAAGTGCTGGGATTGCAGGAAGCCACCATGTCTCCCTGGGTTTTATAAGGGTCCTGGGGATCCAAGCTCCAGTCCTCATGCTTGCAGAGCAAGCATTTCATCCACTGAACCATCATCTCTTCCCAGTCCCAGGAGGGTATATTTTAACTCCACTTATATAAGGTTTTAAAAAAGCAAACCTAATTTATGGTGACAGTGTAGGACACCGTGGGGAGTGGATTCACAAGCAGTGGCCCTAGAAAGGAGGCCTACAATGTTCTGGCAAGTATATTTGGTTCTGGGTTGTGGTTTTGTTTCTTAATTTGTCAAGAGTCCTTGAGCCATATATTCAAAATGTGTGGTCTATGTAATGTGCCATTTCAGTCTGATAGTCCTAAATTAACTCTGCATTGGGTGGGATGGAAGAGTGTGCTGACCACCTGGATGCTACCTACAGCATAAGACATGCACACTCCGACACAGTCCAGGTCCACTCTTAGTAATATGCCTGTCCTGGTGCAGCCTTTCTGAAAACAAGGCACAGGACAAAAGTGACAGTCCACCATTGTGCCCTCAAGGAGAACCAGCAGTAAGTGGAGAAGCCACGGGCTGGAGGTGGGTGGAAAAGGGATGCTGCTGGGGTGGAAAGAGATCCAGCAGAGAGAGCTAGGCCCAAGTTTACAGTCTGATCTCGGACCACAGGTCAGAGGTCAAAGCTCCTTCACTGCAGACCCCCACTGGGTTGTCAAGACTCCTGAGACTGACAGCGATTGCAAACTACTTTGAACACTCACCTGAAAGAGTCCAGGATCCTGGTGCCCAGGGCATGCAGGAGGAGAGGGGAAGGAGTAGGTAGCTCCAGGCCTGCTCCCTGGTGACTATCTCTGACTGATACCCCAGGTTATGTTTTCAGACACTTCCCCTCCACTGAAGTCTGGACAGCTACCCTGAAAGAGCTCAGGCCCTGCTAGGCAGACATGGCAGTCCTAGGGCCCTTAAGAGATTCTTGCAACCTTGCTACCCTGGCTTTCTGCCCCTCATAATTATCTTACAATGTCCATGTCACAGGCTGAGTGCCAGACCCTGAAACCTCAGGCCTCTGCCATGTCATGATGGGCTTGAAGAATACGCTTACCTGTCCCAAAGAACAAGGTTATTGTGATGGTTGATCCTGACTATCAACCTGACAGGATTTAGAATGTCTATAAGGGAGTCTCAAGAGAGTTTAACTTAGGAGGAAAGACCCATCTTGAACATGGGCAGCACCATCCTGTGAGCTGGGACCTGCACTGAATAGAAAGGAGAAAGCAAGCTGAGCACCAGCATGCATCTCTCTGCTTCCTGACAGCAGATGCCATGTGAGCCGCTCCTCACGCTCCTGCCGCCAGGCCTTTTCACCACGGTGGACTGTACCTTTGGAACTGTGAGCCAAAATACAACTTTTCATTCCTTATGTTGCTTTTGTCAGGTACTTTGCCGCAGCAATGAGAAAAATAATCAATACAGCTGTATCTTGGAGAAAGCAAAACGGTCAGAACAAGGTTACTTCTGGCTTACAAGTCCCAGGAGGGGAGCAGTGGAAGCCTCCTGTAAGGATGGGCTGCTAGTCATGGGAAACAGGAGCCACGGGGTAAGCTGAGCCCAGAGACCCCATGCTGGTTAACCTTGTCAACTTGATGGGTTTGAAAAACATCTAGGTTAGTCAAGAATGCCTCTGGGTGTGTCTGTGAGGGCGCATCCATCATTGAACTAGATTGACTAGACTACACTGGATTATGAGGACTCTGACGTAATCAAGAGTTAAAGATATTAATAGACTGAAGGGAAAAGAACTGTGGAGGGTAGGGTCTGCTTGGGGGAGTGGGATGGTGGAGGTGTGTCTTTGAAGGGGGCAAGTGGCTCCTTCCTGTGACTTTTCTGTTTCTGCCTTCATAGAGGTAAGCAGCCTCTGCCACACACCAACCACCATGATGTTCTGCCTTACCTCAGGCCCCAAACTAGGCCCTAGATGACCATGACCGAAACTTCTAAAACCAGGGACCAAATTAACATGGCCTCCTTCAACTGTCCCTTCCGATTACTTGTCACGGGGATGAAAAGTCTCAACAAAGGCTGGCAGAAGAAATGGAGTCAAAAGTCAGAAATGAGTGAGAAAGAGCTCTGAGTGAGAAAGGAGGAAGAGACAGGCAAGCAGAGGAGGGGAGGGCTCCCGGGAGGCCTGCTCTGACTTCAGAGAGTCAGAGTGGGCAAATCAGAAGTGAGGGTGTCTGTAATCCCAGCCCTTGAGATGCTGATGCAGGAAAACCCCAAGCCTGAGGCCAGCATGGGCTACCGAAAAAGTTCCAGGCTAGCTTGAGAAGAGGGCGCACAAAAGAGAAGGCCAGGCGAGAACGGAGGCCGATGAGCACGTGCGACGGGAGCACGGGGAGGCCTAGAACGGAGTCTCCTCCCAGGTGGAAGGACACCCTGCCTGGAACTTCATTTTGAACCCCTAGTCTCCTGAACGGCAGAAGTTTTTGTTTAAAGCCACGGTCTTTTGTAACAGCAGATATTGGGTGCTCATACATTAGACACTCATAAAATAAAGCAAATTTTCCATTAATAGTAAAATTTAATAATTATTTAAACATTATTTAAGGTCTGGAGAGATGGCTTAATAGATGCAGGTGCTTGTCACCAAGCCTGACAACCTGAGTTCAATCACTGGACTCGCATGGTAGAAGGAAAGAACCAACTCCCACAAGCTGTCCTGACTTCCACATACACACTGTGGTACAAACATGCCTTGCATGAACAAATGAATTTTTTTTTGTTTGGTTTCTTTGAGACAGGATCTCCCTGTGGCCCCAGCTGGGCTGGAACCTGCTATGTAGACCAAGCTGGCCTCAATCTCACAGAGATCCACCTGCCTCTGCCTCCCTAATGCTGGGATTAAAGGCGTGTACTACCATGCCTAGAATTTTTAAATTAAAAAAAAAAATTGTTTTAAAAATCAAACAGTACAAGCCAGGTATGGTGGTGCACGCCTTTAATTCTAGCACTTGAGAGGCAGAAGTAGGCGGATCTTTGTGAGTTCAAGGCCAGCCTGGTCTACAGAGTGAGTTCCGGGACAGCTGGGGCTACAGGGAGACCCTGTCTCGAAAAGACTAAAAAAACAAAACGAACAAACAAAAATCAAACAGTACAAATGGAGGACACCATTCACGTCTTCAACATATGAATTTTCTCTGGCTTTTTTTTTTTTTTTTTGGTCTTTTTTGAGACAGGGTCTCCCTGTAGCTCCAGCTGTCCTAGAACTCACTCTGCAGACCAGGCTGGCCTTGAACTCACAAAGACCCGCCTGCCTCTGCCTCCCAAGTGCTACGATTAAAGGTGTGCCCACCACGCCCGGCTGGTATTTCTAACCTTCCTCTGCATGCCACTCCCAATCAGAAGACAACTGGTATTCACTTTATTATTTTTTTTTTATTATTTATTTTTGTATGTGTATGAATGTATTGTCTGCATGCAGGTCTGTGCACCCATGTCGTGCAATGCCGCGGAGGTCAGAAGAGGGTCTCGGATTCCCCTGGAACTGGAGTTCTCCTGGAATTGGAGTTACAGACGGTTCTCAGCTGCCATGTGGGTGCTGGGGATCGAACCCGGGTCCTCTGCAAGAGCGTCGGTGCTCTTAACCGCTAGGCTATCTCTCCAGCCCTGGTATTCACTTTAACCTGTTAATAAAGTGTCTGTCTTTGGGGGCTGGAGAGATGGCTCAGCGATTAAGAGCACTGACTGCTCTTGCAGAAGACCTGGGTTTGATTCCCAGCACCCACATGGCAGCTAAGAACCGTCTTTAACTCCAGTTCCAGGGGAATCTGACACCCTCTTCTGACCTCCACAGCATTGCATGACACAGGTGTACCTACCTACATGCAGACAGTACACTCATATACATAAGATAAAAACTAAAATTTTTTAAAAGTTATTTTGAAAAAAATGAACAATTCACAAACAGAGAAATACTGTTCTGAAAGTTCTGTAAAAAATTAATAAATATAATAAAATAAAAAATAAATAAATAAAAAAAATAGGGCTGGAGAGATGGCCTAGCGGTTAAGAGCACCAACTGCTCTTACAGAGGACCCGGGTTCGATCCCCAGCATCCACATGGAGGCCGAGAGCCGTCTGAAACTCCAATTCCAGGAGAACTCCAGTTCCAGGGGAATCCGAGACCCTCTTCTGACCTCTGCGGCATTGCACGACACGGGTGCACAGACTTGCATGCAGGCAGTACATTCATACACATACAGAAGTAAATAAAATTAATTTTAAAAAATTATATATATAAATAAAAATTATATATATTATATATTATATATATATATATATATATATATATAATATTATAAAGTGTCTGTCTTTAAGAGGCACGGGCAATTTTACAGTGATCACTGATTTATTACAACTTGTTCCTCCTCTCTTAGTGTTTCCTTTTCTTTTCTTTTCTTTTTAATTTTTATTTATTCTTGTATGTGTATAAATGTACTGTCTGCATGTAGGTTTGTGCACCCCTGTTGTACAATGCCGCGGAGGTCAGAAGAGGGCATTGGATTCCCCTGGAACTGGAGTTACAGACGGTTCTCAGCCACCATGTGGGTGCTGGGGATCGAACCCGGGTCCTCTGCTTCGAAGCGGCAGTACAGGACAGGATCTCATTGTGCAGCCCAGACTAGTCTTGGCCTCACAATCTTGCTGTCTCTGCCTCCCTAGTGCTGAGGTTACCACTGTACAGCACCGTGCCTGGCTTTTATTTTGTTCTTTCTATTGCACATGCCTTTTTGGCCTTCTTTGATTTAATTACACCTTAATTCAATGTTTCCTTTTTGTTTTTGTTTTCTCTTTTTTTTAATTCAATGTTTCCTAGCAATTTATAAGCTTGATTTCAATCCTGTCTTTAAAGCCTTGACAAATATGTAAACTTGTATTTACCTATCAAAACCTAGAAACCTAGGCTGGCTTTTCACCCTTCTTCCACTCTTTGCTATCTATATACTGAAATAATTTAGGGCTCAAAAATAAATATTCCTTTTTATACTTTTTTTTATATTTGTTTTTTTTGACAGGGTCTCACTAGTCATAGCCTGCCCAGAACATTGCCGAGGTTGACCTCTCTGCCTCCCATGGCTAGGATTAAAGGCACATGCCACCATGCCCCGCTCAAAATATATATTTTAAGAAGTCATTTTCTTGATTAAACTGTAGGGTTTTCTGGGGTTTTTTTTGGGGGGGGGGCTTCTGTACTTTTTTCTTTATCTGTACACGTGTTTCTGGGTATGTGTGTGGGTGTCCAGAGAGCCCAAATCTTAGAGAGTGTCAGATCCCTGGGAACTGAAGCTACAGGCAGTTGTGAGCCACCTTGCACAGGTGCTGGGAACTGAACTGAGGTCCTCTGCAAGAACAGCAGTGCTCTTTGCTCCACCATTCTCCAGCCCTCTGCTGGTTTTGTTATCTCAGTTCTGAGCATTTTCCCTCAGCTCTGCTCTGAAGGAACTATTTCCTACTGTCATTGATCCAGCCCCATGTTCCTGTAAGGTGCTAGTTTCCTCAAGCTTGGATATGACTTGGTTGGGCAAGTTTATCTCTGTAGTTAGGAGTCACTGGGGATGTAGCTAAGTTGGTAGAGTGCTTGCCTAACATACATGAGGCCTTGAGTTCGAATCCTAGCACTTTGGAAATTGGACGTGTGGCATATACCTATAATCTCAGCACTCAGGAGGTAGAGGCAGAAGGATGGAGTTCAAGGTCATCTTTGGCAAATTCTAGGCCAGCTTAGGATTCATGAGACCCTATCTCAAAAAGGAGTCTCAGTGGCCCCTGGATCCAACCTACTCTTGATTTTCCCTGTGGCTACCTCCTGTGATTTTCCAGAGCAGCCCACAAGAGGCCTCTGTCCACAGCTGACCTCCAGCAAGGCCACTGCCAGCCACAGTGGACGCTGTCCTCTTGCTCCCAGTCGGAGGGGAGCTATAACAGAGATCGGTGAACAGTCTCCAAGTCCCAGTGCTGCCCCGGTTCCCTGCATCTGCCCCACGGAGCTTGCTCACCAGAGACACTCTCACTTCCTGCCGCAGCCTGCTCCTGTGTATGACCTGTCATCCTTCCTTCCTCAGTTGACTTATTCCTGCTCAATTTCTAGCCACAGAGTCAAGTCCCACTTGTTGAGGATTTATAGATTTTCTTTTTAAGGCATTTCTAGGGCACTGGGACTAAAAGGGAGAAGCAGTAAGTGTTTTCAGCTCCTTTGATCTCATCAAACCTTTCCTCTGGTTTATTTATAAACCCAAGTGCTACTTCTGGAATCTACTGCACTGAACAAAACCAAAGCTCTTTATTTAAAGTGTCATCACTCGGAGACACATTCCGTCCTAACCTGAAAGGCTTTGTTTACTCTGACAATTTCCTTGTGCTTCCCAGTGTTAGATGGTTCAGTAAGACCTGGGAAGTAAATGTAATTCTGAATTGCATCTGAAGAAAATCGAGGTTACCTGATGTGTTTATGTTAAATGTGCGTGTCCCTCAAAGCACACACACTGAAACCCACACATGACAGCCTGTGGAGAAAGGGTCTTTGAAGGTAAAAGGGTGCAATATGGTCCTTTGAGCAGGGCTGCCTGGTCTGGAAGGATCTGCACCCTTGGGAACAGAAACCTTAGAGTCAGCTTGCTCCACAGCCTGGCCATGAGAAGACTTGGCAAGCCATTCATAATGGAAAGAGAGTCCTCACCAGAACCCAGCCATGCAGCCCATGCTGACCTCAGCTTACAGCCCCTAGAACTATAAGGAATGTTTTTCCTGGAGCCCCAGTCTAGGTGTTTTGTTTTTGAGGGCAAGGTCTCATGTATCCCAGACTGGCCTCCAACTGGCTTGCAGCCAAAGATAACCTTGAGCTTCAGGTCCTCCTCTCATGCCTCCACCCGGGAGCTTGATCACAGGTGTGTTCGCCACACCTGGTTTTAGTCCATGGATCTGGTGACAGCAGATTCGCTAAAGCAAGTGCCACAGCCAACTCTACAGCACCAAATGATTTGGGTAATTTTTTTCCAGCCAAAAGCCACGTGCAGACTAAATGAAAATTCTGCAGCATAACTACAAATAAATAGTTTAATAGAACCAGTAATATATTGTAGGTAAAGAGGGACATGAAGAGAAGCATAATCTAGCACAGCCTGATTAAACGTCAACAACCTTGCATGTGGTGAGCAGATGCCATAGGGCTGTCCAGAGTGTCTAGACTTGGAGGCCCCTCTAAACTCAGCCCAAGGGCTGCATGGGATCCCAGCCACACTCAGAGCCCCATACTGTGACAACAGCTTTTGGGTCCAGGAGCTGGTTTACCCAGGAGCATCTGCTTTGCCCTACTGGTGACAAAATACATCAACTCCATCTTGTCATAAGGTGACACGATGACCTTTGTCCAAAGGGAGTCAAAGCTGGTACCAATCAATCAATCAATCAATCAATCACATACTGGAAATCTGGAACTATTCACTTACCTTTTTGGGGTCCATGTTGAATTTCTTTCTTCCCATGGCTATCTGCTTGTTCCTCTGGGTCGTTTTGCTATTGGTATGCAATGATCTCATGAATGGGTGCATTCACAGAGTGCAGTAGGGTCCCCCCCCCATTCACTTCCCCTCTCCAGACCACGTAAGAACAGACAAAACAGTAGTGCCTAGCACCCACCCTCCACAGCCGCGCTGGCCACTGTGGGTCTTTTTCACATTCAGTACCATACTTGAGAAATGATAATGCTGAAAAATAGCAGTTTTTAAAATAAAAAAGTGTGGTTCCTTGTGGTATCAAAAGGTTACTTCTGACCAGTTCATTCTGAGTTACTGTGCTTATTCTCAACCAACAAAAGTAAGCGAGGACTTAGGAAAAGTTGAGGGCTCATTCACTGAGGGAAGGGACAGGAGGCAGGATGGACAACTCCACAGGCCCTCCGAGCCCTGCTTTTGAACCCTACCATGGCTCCAGCTGATGAGCTCGCCTGGAGGGGGGATCCCCGGGCAGCAGGAACAGAGAGTGTCAGGGACCTGAGTCCGGCCACGAGCAGCTTACCTCTCCTCCACAGAAGTCAAGTTGTCAATCTCTGTCATCACTTCCGCAATTTCATATTTCAGCCTCTGTCAAAAAAGCAGGAATTTGGCTCATGGGGTCTTTTAATCATCTTACACTCCTAGGCTCAGAGACAAGCTCCCTCAAGGGCTCACCCAAGCATCATGGGGCCTGAAAGCTAACATTCATATCAAGATAGCCAGATTCAATGCCTGAGGCAGTGGAGCCTAAGAGAACTGACATAGAAAACAACCACATCCACGTCTCATCAGACAGGTCATGGGACTGCCAGGCAGGCTGTGAAGTGCTTGCATGAAAAATCAAGCAGGTATATTAAGACCCCCAAAGGCAAGCGGCACCCTGGGCCCACTCCACTGCACCATCCACACTAGAGGGCACAGCGGCCTGCCTTCTAAGGGGAAGCTGAAGCCACACGTGTCCATGTTGACATAGATTTGTGCATCGACAGTCACTTCATAAGGGATGAAGCCCTAAGGAAAAAGCCCAACTCAGAGACACCAGAAACAGAGGGTACAGGAACAGTGTGGTCCTCACGTGGGGCTCCCTTTGGGGCTGCTCGGCCTCCCTCAACCTCAGTATCCTCAAAAACAGAAAGAAATACCAGAGCTCAATGCAGAGTCCATATTAGTCACCAGAGTGATTCTTGGGTGTCCAAATGATATCCGCTCTTACTCTTTAGCCAAGGACTAACTGAGTTAACTCAGGACTAACTGAGCTGCAGAATTTTTCCAAGAATGCAGGCCAACCTTAGAATCAGATACCCACAAATTACCTCTTAAGTACAAAGAAATTTTTATTATTCAGAACCCTATTATGTGTATGCCAAGAAATTCAGAGTTCAAAAGCAAGTTCCTAGAAAGGCATCATTGTCAGGGACAAGGCCTGGCCCTACGGCAGCCTGGGAGGCCACATTTATTTTGGCAATGACAATGACTAGGAAGCTTCTCAAAAAAAGAGCCACACGACGGACTTTCCCAAGGAAGCTCCACCCAAAGGACCCAGGAGGCCTCTGGACAGTCTCTGTAACACTGCAGGCACCCAGCTCCGAAACTGTGGCTTTGTTCATCCACCTGTCCTGTGGGACACCCCCTCCACCCTGCCCCCGAGTCAAGTACACAAACATGGGAAGGAAGTGCTTATGCGTCTCTACTCATCTCTAACTTGTCATTCTGCTCCTATGACCTAGAAAGCACTCGGTATACAGGTGGAATCTAATATATGGTTGTCTGTTCTTTTGATTGCCAAAAATGCAATAGGTACCATTCTACGTGCCTATTTATTTATTTATTTTTTTTTTATTAATTTTATTTATTTCTGTATGTGTATGAATGTACTGTCTGCATGCAAGTTTGTGCACCCGTGTCGTGCAATGCCGCGGAGGCCAGAAGAGGGTCTCGGATTCCCCTGGAACTGGAGTTCTCCTGGAATTGGAGTTTCAGACGGCTCTCAGCCACCATGTGGGTGCTGGGGATCGAACCCGGATCCTCTGCGAGAGCGTCGGAGCTCCTAACCGCTAGGCCATCTCTCCAGCCCCTCTACGTGCCTATTTAAAAAAGGCAACTGTTACAGGCTGTGACTTGGGCCACAAGAGGACAGCTATGGATTATATTTCCACCATCTTGGTTTCTAGGCCAGAGGCTGTGCTGGGTGGGCAGTCAGCTTGAAGGATTTCACCAGCCTGGACAACTCTTCGCTACTCTCTGGCTGGTTCTCGTACACATGCACTGTATGTCCACTTTTCATGTCTTCCCTGAGCTACTTGATTCGCTATGCCACCCAAACTCCAAACCTCAGACATTTTGCTATTGTTGCTGCTTTACCTCAATGTCATCGATAAGTTCCTTTTTTCTTCGACGAATGTCCAAAAGTTCTTCTTTCTCTTCTAATGACAGGTCTTCGGGCACTGAGAAGAGAAGAGAGAGAGAGAGAGAAAAAAGTTCAACAACTACCTTGGAGGCGAGAAGCTGGTAATGTTGGCAAGACTGAAGGTGGAAGGTCTCTCTGGAAGGTGCCCCTTCTCACCTCTCCACAGAAGGCTGCTTGTTTATTTCAAGGGAAATGTAAACTAAAGGACACCAATCACACCTGAGGGCACCCCACACCATAGAAACCAGGGGGTGAGACAAACACAGACACCTCCCCCGAGTCTTAACCATGGCCTCCCTCACCGCACTGCCCTGACTAGAAGCTGAAATGATGGGAAGCTTCTCTGAACGCTCTCACCCCCTGAAGGTCGACAGACACTGACATGAGAGGCTTGCAGCACACCCGGCACACCTGCAGCGCCCGCAGCACCCAGCAGGAAACAGTGAGCAAGGCCTTCCTGCTGCTCTCAGCCCCCGCTGCTTCTTGGCCCTTTACTCTCAAAGTGCTAAGCCTCCAGCACATAAACCACCCACCGAAGCAGACTCAAAAAGCTAAGAAAGGTCAAAGAGGTTAAGGTTGGAGAGTAAAATATGCTGTGAGAAGCCAGGGCGCTGCTGGCCTCCCACACAAGCCTACCACAAGGCTTACAGAACTAGTGACTTTCTAGTGCATAGCTAACTGGTACTATAAAAATGCCTGTTAATCCTAGCACTTGGGAGGCAGAGGCAGGCGGATCTTTGTGAGTTCAAGGCCAGCCTGGTCTACAGAGTGAGTTCCAGGACAGCTGGGGCTACAGGGAGACCCTGTCTCGAAAAAGACAAAAAAAGAAAAAAAAGAAAGAAATTGGAGATTGCCAGGCCTGGTAGTGTATGCCTGTAATTCCAGCACTCAGGAGGCAGAGGCAGGTGGATCTCTATGAGTTCCAGGCCAGCCTGGTCCATAGAGAGAGTTCTAGGCCAGCTGAAGCTACATAGTGAGATGCTGTCTCAAAAACAAACAAAAATAAAAATGGGAGCTAAAGACATGGCTTAGCACTTAAGAGCACTGGCTGCCCTTGCAGAGGACCTGGGTTTGATTCCCAGCCACACACTGTTTATAACTCCAGTTCCAGGGGAATCTGAAGCTCTCTTCTGACTGCCATGGGTACTGCATGACATGGATGTACTTACACACAAACAGACCATATACTTATACACATAAAATAAAATAATAAATTATTTTTGAAAAAAAAATTAAAAAGGTGGGCATGGTGGCAGATGCCTCTAATCCCAGCACTTGGGAGGCAGAGGCAAGTGGATCTCTGTGAGTTCCAGGCTAGCTGGGGCTACAGGGAGACCCTGTCTCAAAAAGAAAAAAAAAAAAAAATAAGGAAATTCTTCTATCTGCTACAACATGGATGGATCCTGAGGTCATCATTATATTGAGTGAAGTAAGCTGGCCTCAGAAAGGCAAATATGGTCTAATTCCCCTTCTGTGGGGCACTTAGACTAGTCAAAACTAGAGGTACATTGAATGGTTACTGGGAAAGCCTGGATGAGTGGAGAGTCACTGTTAAACGAGTCACAGTTTCAGTCTTGTAAGATGAAAAATGTTATATGATAGTTGTACAACATTGTGAATGTATTTTTTTAATTTAATTTTTTTTACATTTTGCTGAGTGTGTGTATGCACTCATGTGCCACAGTCCACATGTGGAAATTGGAGGATAACTTGTTAGTTCTTTTCTTCCTCCATGTGACTCCCAGAGATGGAACTTGGGGGGGTTGGTCAGAGAAAGCATTTGTATGGAACATGAGCACACATACGTAATATATCTGTAAGTACATAGCTATTTGTGTATGTGTACCAATATAAATATATAAAAAAATTCCCTTTGGATCTTTTTAATAGTTTCTTGGAAGAAATTTTATTTTGTTTATCGTCTTTGGCACCATGGAAGAAATGCAAAACAAAGCTGCAGTTTTCTTTGTGTTTTATTCCTGGAGCATGATTGAGATATTCAGGTGAGTAAAAATGCCTGTCTGGAACAGCTCTGTTCTTGAGGAAGTTGGTGCTTTGGCCTTAGTCTTAGTCTCATTTGATTTGGGACTAGGGTTATTATATATGTGGGAAATCTAGTTGTATTAGTGTATTCTGCAGAGGGACAGCTTTTTTATATTTATTATTTATTTATTCATTTATTTATTTATTTATTTATTTATTCATTCATTCATTCATTCATTCATTCATTCTTGGGTCTTTTTGCACCAGGCTCTCCCTGTAGCCCCAGCTGGCCTGGATCTCATGATGTAGACCAGGCTGGCCTCAATATCACAGAGATCCACCTACCTCTGCCTCCCAAGTGCTAGGATTAAAGGCATGCACCACCACACCCAGCTATTTTTTTCTTTTCTTTTTCTTTATTTTTATTTTATGTGTATGAGTGTTCTGCAGCATGGATGTAAGTGCACTGTAACATGCAGTGCCCACGGAGGCCAGAAGAGGGCATAAGATCCCTGGAACTGAAGTTGCAGACTTTGTTAGCTGCCATGTGGGTCTGGAAATCATACCTGCATCCTCTGTAAGAGCAGCCAGTGCTCTTAACCACTGAGCAACCTCTCCAGCCCTGAGGCAGAGCTTTTTAAAGCAGTGCTGGAGCCTGGGAGCAGAGAGAACCAGAGAATGAAAGCTCTACCTCACTAGAACTCCAGGATCTTGCTGTTGGAAAGGCCATTCTGTCTTGTCACTGATTCCTCGGGGTGGTGACTGACTACAGTTTCTTTAAAAGAGCCAGGTGTGGTGGCGCACGTCTTTACCTTTAATCCCAGCACTCGGGGGCAGAGGCAGGTGGATCTTTGTGAGTTCAAGGCAGCCTGGTCTACAGAGTGAGTTCCAGGACAGCTGGGATTACAGGGAGACCCTGTCTNTAAAATTTTAATATTATTTAAACATTATTTAAGTCTGGAGAGATGGCTTAATAGATGCAGGTGCTTGTCACCAAGCCAGACAAACCTGAGTTCAATCACTGGACTCGCATGGTAGAAGGATAAAGAACCAACTCCCACAAGCTACCATCTGACCTCCACATACGAACACTGTTGGTACAAACATGCCTTGCGTATGAACAAATGAATTTTTTTTTGGTTTGGGTTTCTTTTGAGAAGGATCTCCCTGTGGCCCAGCCTGTGGCTGCGAACCTGCTATGTATGACCAAGCTGGCCTCAATCTCACAGAGACCACCTGCCTTCTGCCTCCCAAGAAATTAAAAGCATAAATTAAATATAAAATAAAAATTTTTTAATTTAAAAAAAAAATTGTTTTAAAAATCAAACAGTACAAGCCCAGGTAGGTGGTGCACGCCTTTAATTCTTAGCACTGAGAGGCAGGAAGTAGGAGGATCTTTAGTGAGTTCAAGGCCAGCCTGGTCTACAGAGTGAGTTCCGGGACAGCTGGGGCTACAGGGGAGACCCTGTCTCGAAAAAGACTTAAAAAACAAAACGAAACAAACAAAATCAAAAGGTACAAATGGAGGACACCATTCACGTCTTCAACATAGTAATTTTTTCTGCTGCTTTTTTTTTTTTTTTTTTTTTTTGGTCTTTTTTGAGATCAGGGCTCCCTGTAGCTCCAGCTGTCTAGAAACTCACTCTTGCAGACCAGGCTGGCCTTGAACTCACAAAAGACCGGCCTGCCTTCTGCCTCCCAAGTGCTACGATTAAAGTTGTGCCCACCACGTCCCGCGCTGGTATTTCTAACCTTCCTCTGCATGCCACTCCCAATCAGAAGACAACTGGTATTTCACTTTATTATGTTTTTTTTATTATTTATTTTGGTATGTGTGAAATGTATTGTCTGCATGTGCAGTTCTGCTTTGCACCCATGTCGTGCATGCCGCGGAGGTCCAGAAGAGGGTCTTGCGGATTCCCCTGGAACTGGAGTTCTGTTCCTGGAATTGGAGTACAGGACGGTTCTCTAGTTGCCATGTGGGTTGCTGGGATCGAACCCGGGCGTCCTCTGCAAGAGCGCTCGGTGCTCTTAACCGCTAGGCTATCTTCTCCAGCCCTGGTATTCACTTTAACCTGTTAATAAAGTGTCTGTTCTTTGGGGGGCTGGAGAGGATGGCTTCAGCGATTAAGAGCACTGACTGCTCTTGCAGGAAGAACCTGGGTTTGATTCCAGCACCCACATGGCAGCTAAGGAACCATCTTTAACTCCATTCCAGGGAATCTTGACACCCTCTTCTTGACCTCCACAGCATTGCATGACACAGGTGTACCTACCTACATGCAGACAGTACACCTCATATACATAAGATAAAAACTAAAATTTTTTAAAAAGTTATTTTAAAAAAAAAAAAAAAAAAAAAAAAAAAAAAAAAAAAAAAAAAAAAAAAAAAAAAAAAAAAAAATTAATTAAATATAATAAAATAAAAAATAAATAAATAAAAAAAATAGGGCTGAAGAGATGGCCTAGCGGTTAAGAGCACCAACTGCTCTTTACAGAGGACCCGGGTGCATCCCCAGCATCCACATGGAGGCGAGAGCCGTCTGAAAACTTCCAATTCCAGGGAAACTCCAGTTCCAGGGGAATCCGAGGACCCTCTTCTGACCTCTGCGGGCACTTGCACGACACGGAGTGCTACACAGACTTGCATGCAGCGAGTACATTCATACACATACAGAATTGTAAATTAAAATTAATTTTAAAATATTATATAATGATAAATAAAAATTATATATATTATATATTATATATATATATATATATATATATATAATTATTATTTAAAGTAGTCTGTCTTTAAGATGCACGGGCAATTTTACAGTGATCACTGATTTATTACAACTTGTTCCTCCTCTCTTAGGTGTTTCCTTTTTCTTTTCTTTTTTTTTAATTTTTATTTATTCTTTGTTAATTTTATGTGTATAAATGTTACTGTTCTGCATTGTAGGTTTGTGCACCCCTGTTGTACAGATCCGCGGAGGTTCAGAAGAGGGCATTGATTTCCCCTGGAACTGGAGTTACAGACGGTTACTAGCCACCATGTTGGTGTTGCTGGGGAGGGTGGGGGGGGGTGGGGGGGGGGGGGGGTCGAAACCCTGCGGTCTTCTGCTTCGAAGCGGACAGTACAGGACAGATTCTCATTGTGCAGCCCAGATAGTTCTCGCGCCTCACAATCTTTGCTGTCTCTTTGCCTCCCTAGTTGCTGGGGGTTTACCCCCCCAAAAACCCCTGGGTACCCAGCACCGTGCCTGGCTTTTATTTGTTCTTTCTATTGCACAATTGCCTTTTTGGCCTTCTTTGATTTAATTACACCTTAATTTTCATATGTTTCCTTTTGTTTTGTTTTCTCTTTGTTTTATTCAATGGTTTCCTAGCAATTTATAAGCTTGATTTCAATCCTGTCTTTAAAGCCTTGACAAATATGTAAACTTGTATTTACCTATCAAAACCTAGAAACCTAGGCTGGCTTTTCACCCTTCTTCCACTCTTTGCTATCTATATACTGAAATAATTTAGGGCTCAAAAATAAATTATTCCTTTTTATTACTTTTTTTATATTTGTTTTTTTTTGACAGGGGTCTCACTGAGTCATATCCTGCCCAGAACATTGCCAGGCAGGGTTGACCTCTTCTGCCTCCTGGCTAGGATTAAAGGCCCACATTGCCACCCATGCCCCGCTCAAAAATATATATTTTAAGAAAGTCATTTTCTTGATTAAACTGTAGGGTTTTCTGGGTTTTTTTGGGGGGGGGCTTCTGTACTTTTTTCTTATCTGTACACGTTGTTACGGGTATGTTGTGGGTTGGTCCAGGAGAGCCCATCTCTAGAGATTTGTCAGATCCCTGAGAACTGAAGTTACAGACAGTTGTGAGCACCTTAGCACAGGTGCTGGGAACTGAAACTGAGTCCTCTGCAAGAACACAGTGCTCTTTCTCCACCATTCTCCAGCCCCTCTGCTGGTTTGTTGTTTATCTCAGTTTCTGAGCATTTCCCTCAGCTCTGCTCTGAAGGAACTATTTCCTACTGTCATTGATCCAGCCCCATGTTCCTGTAAGGTGCTAGTTTCCTCAAGCTTGGATATGACTTGGTTGGGCAAGTTTATCTCTGTAGTTAGGAGTCACTGGGGATGGTGCTAAGTTGGTAGAGTGCTTGCCTAACATACATGAGGCCTTGAGTTCGAATCCTAGCACTTTGGAAATTGGACGTGTGGCATATACCTATAATCTCAGCACTCAGGAGGTAGAGCAGAAGGATTGGAGTTTCAAGGTCATCTTTGGCAAATTCTAGGCCAGCTTAGGATTCATTGAGACCCTATCTCAAAAAGGAGTCTCAGTGGCCCCTGGATCCAACCTACTCTTGATTTTCCCTGTGGCTACCTCCTGTGATTTTCCAGAGCAGCCCACAAGAGGCCTCTGTCCACAGCTGACCTCCAGCAAGGCCACTGCCAGCCACAGTGGACGCTGTCCTCTTGCTCCCAGTCGGAGGGGAGCTATAACAGAGATCGGTGAACAGTCTCCAAGTCCCAGTGCTGCCCCGGTTCCCTGCATCTGCCCCACGGAGCTTGCTCACCAGAGACACTCTCACTTCCTGCCGCAGCCTGCTCCTGTGTATGACCTGTCATCCTTCCTTCCTCAGTTGACTTATTCCTGCTCAATTTCTAGCCACAGAGTCAAGTCCCACTTGCTGGAATTATAGATTTTCTTTTAAGGCATTTCTAGGGCACTGGGACTAAAAGGGAGAAGCAGTAAGTGTTTTCAGCTCCTTTGATCTCATCAAACCTTTCCTCTGGTTTATTTATAAACCCAAGTGCTACTTCTGGAATCTACTGCACTGAACAAAACCAAAGCTCTTTATTTAAAGTGTCATCACTCGGAGACACATTCCGTCCTAACCTGAAAGGCTTTGTTTACTCTGACAATTTCCTTGTGCTTCCCAGTGTTAGATGGTTCAGTAAGACCTGGGAAGTAAATGTAATTCTGAATTGCATCTGAAGAAAATCGAGGTTACCTGATGTGTTTATGTTAAATGTGCGTGTCCCTCAAAGCACACACACTGAAACCCACACATGACAGCCTGTGGAGAAAGGGTCTTTGAAGGTAAAAGGGTGCAATATGGTCCTTTGAGCAGGGCTGCCTGGTCTGGAAGGATCTGCACCCTTGGGAACAGAAACCTTAGAGTCAGCTTGCTCCACAGCCTGGCCATGAGAAGACTTGGCAAGCCATTCATAATGGAAAGAGAGTCCTCACCAGAACCCAGCCATGCAGCCCATGCTGACCTCAGCTTACAGCCCCTAGAACTATAAGGAATGTTTTTCCTGGAGCCCCAGTCTAGGTGTTTTGTTTTGAGGCAAGGGTCTCATGTATCCCGACGGCTCCAACTGGCTTGCAGAGCATAAGATAACTTGAGCTTCAGGTCCTCCTCTCATGCCTCCACCCGGGAGCTTGATCACAGGTGTGTTCGCCACACCTGGTTTTAGTCCATGGATCTGGTGACAGCAGATTCGCTAAAGCAAGTGCCACAGCCAACTCTACAGCACCAAATGATTTGGGTAATTTTTTTCCAGCCAAAAGCCACGTGCAGACTAAATGAAAATTCTGCAGCATAACTACAAATAAATAGTTTAATAGAACCAGTAATATATTGTAGGTAAAGAGGGACATGAAGAGAAGCATAATCTAGCACAGCCTGATTAAACGTCAACAACCTTGCATGTGGTGAGCAGATGCCATAGGGCTGTCCAGAGTGTCTAGACTTGGAGGCCCCTCTAAACTCAGCCCAAGGGCTGCATGGGATCCCAGCCACACTCAGAGCCCCATACTGTGACAACAGCTTTTGGGTCCAGGAGCTGGTTTACCCAGGAGCATCTGCTTTGCCCTACTGGTGACAAAATACATCAACTCCATCTTGTCATAAGGTGACACGATGACCTTTGTCCAAAGGGAGTCAAAGCTGGTACCAATCAATCAATCAATCAAATCAAATCAATACGGGAAATCTGGAACTATTCACTTACCTTTTTGGGGTCCATGTTGAATTTCTTTCTTCCCATGGCTATCTGCTTGTTCCTCTGGGTCGTTTTGCTATTGGTATGCAATGATCTCATGAATGGGTGCATTCACAGAGTGCAGTAGGGTCCCCCCCCCATTCACTTCCCCTCTCCAGACCACGTAAGAACAGACAAAACAGTAGTGCCTAGCACCCACCCTCCACAGCCGCGCTGGCCACTGTGGGTCTTTTTCACATTCAGTACCATACTTGAGAAATGATAATGCTGAAAAATAGCAGTTTTTAAAATAAAAAAGTGTGGTTCCTTGTGGTATCAAAAGGTTACTTCTGACCAGTTCATTCTGAGTTACTGTGCTTATTCTCAACCAACAAAAGTAAGCGAGGACTTAGGAAAAGTTGAGGGCTCATTCACTGAGGGAAGGGACAGGAGGCAGGATGGACAACTCCACAGGCCCTCCGAGCCCTGCTTTTGAACCCTACCATGGCTCCAGCTGATGAGCTCGCCTGGAGGGGGGATCCCCGGGCAGCAGGAACAGAGAGTGTCAGGGACCTGAGTCCGGCCACGAGCAGCTTACCTCTCCTCCACAGAAGTCAAGTTGTCAATCTCTGTCATCACTTCCGCAATTTCATATTTCAGCCTCTGTCAAAAAAGCAGGAATTTGGCTCATGGGGTCTTTTAATCATCTTACACTCCTAGGCTCAGAGACAAGCTCCCTCAAGGGCTCACCCAAGCATCATGGGGCCTGAAAGCTAACATTCATATCAAGATAGCCAGATTCAATGCCTGAGGCAGTGGAGCCTAAGAGAACTGACATAGAAAACAACCACATCCACGTCTCATCAGACAGGTCATGGGACTGCCAGGCAGGCTGTGAAGTGCTTGCATGAAAAATCAAGCAGGTATATTAAGACCCCCAAAGGCAAGCGGCACCCTGGGCCCACTCCACTGCACCATCCACACTAGAGGGCACAGCGGCCTGCCTTCTAAGGGGAAGCTGAAGCCACACGTGTCCATGTTGACATAGATTTGTGCATCGACAGTCACTTCATAAGGGATGAAGCCCTAAGGAAAAAGCCCAACTCAGAGACACCAGAAACAGAGGGTACAGGAACAGTGTGGTCCTCACGTGGGGCTCCCTTTGGGGCTGCTCGGCCTCCCTCAACCTCAGTATCCTCAAAAACAGAAAGAAATACCAGAGCTCAATGCAGAGTCCATATTAGTCACCAGAGTGATTCTTGGGTGTCCAAATGATATCCGCTCTTACTCTTTAGCCAAGGACTAACTGAGTTAACTCAGGACTAACTGAGCTGCAGAATTTTTCCAAGAATGCAGGCCAACCTTAGAATCAGATACCCACAAATTACCTCTTAAGTACAAAGAAATTTTTATTATTCAGAACCCTATTATGTGTATGCCAAGAAATTCAGAGTTCAAAAGCAAGTTCCTAGAAAGGCATCATTGTCAGGGACAAGGCCTGGCCCTACGGCAGCCTGGGAGGCCACATTTATTTTGGCAATGACAATGACTAGGAAGCTTCTCAAAAAAAGAGCCACACGACGGACTTTCCCAAGGAAGCTCCACCCAAAGGACCCAGGAGGCCTCTGGACAGTCTCTGTAACACTGCAGGCACCCAGCTCCGAAACTGTGGCTTTGTTCATCCACCTGTCCTGTGGGACACCCCCTCCACCCTGCCCCCGAGTCAAGTTACACAAACATGGGAAGGAAGTGCTTATGCGTCTCTACTCATCTCTAACTTGTCATTCTGCTCCTATGACCTAGAAAGCACTCGGTATACAGGTGGAATCTAATATATGGTTGTCTGTTCTTTTGAAGTGCCAAAAATTGCAATAGGTACCATCTTCAGTGTCCTATTTATTTATTTATTTGTTTTTTATTAATTTTATTTATTTCTGTATGTGTATGAATGTACTGTCTGATGCAAGTTTGTGCACCCGTGTCGCAATGCCGCGGAGGCCAGAAAGAGGGGTCTCGGATTTCCCCTGGAACTGGAGTTCTCTGGAATGGAGTTTCAGACGGCTCATCAGCCACCATGTGAGGTGCTGGGGATCGAACCCGGATCCTCTGCGAGAGCGTCGGAGCTCCTAACCGCTAGGCCCATCTCTCCAGGCCCTCTACGTGCCTATTTAAAAAAGGCAACTGTTACAGGCTGTGACTTGGGCCACAAGAGGACAGCTATGGATTATATTTCCACCATCTTGGTTTCTAGGCCAGAGGCTGTGCTGGGTGGGCAGTCAGCTTGAAGGATTTCACCAGCCTGGACAACTCTTCGCTACTCTCTGGCTGGTTCTCGTACACATGCACTGTATGTCCACTTTTCATGTCTTCCCTGAGCTACTTGATTCGCTATGCCACCCAAACTCCAAACCTCAGACATTTTGCTATTGTTGCTGCTTTACCTCAATGTCATCGATAAGTTCCTTTTTTCTTCGACGAATGTCCAAAAGTTCTTCTTTCTCTTCTAATGACAGGTCTTCGGGCACTGAGAAGAGAAGAGAGAGAGAGAGAAGAAAAAAGTTCAACAACTACCTTGGAGGCGAGAAGCTGGTAATGTTGGCAAGACTGAAGGTGGAAGGTCTCTCTGGAAGGTGCCCCTTCTCACCTCTCCACAGAAGGCTGCTTGTTTATTTCAAGGGAAATGTAAACTAAAGGACACCAATCACACCTGAGGGCACCCCACACCATAGAAACCAGGGGGTGAGACAAACACAGACACCTCCCCCGAGTCTTAACCATGGCCTCCCTCACCGCACTGCCCTGACTAGAAGCTGAAATGATGGGAAGCTTCTCTGAACGCTCTCACCCCCTGAAGGTCGACAGACACTGACATGAGAGGCTTGCAGCACACCCGGCACACCTGCAGCGCCCGCAGCACCCAGCAGGAAACAGTGAGCAAGGCCTTCCTGCTGCTCTCAGCCCCCGCTGCTTCTTGGCCCTTTACTCTCAAAGTGCTAAGCCTCCAGCACATAAACCACCCACCGAAGCAGACTCAAAAAGCTAAGAAAGGTCAAAGAGGTTAAGGTTGGAGAGTAAAATATGCTGTGAGAAGCCAGGGCGCTGCTGGCCTCCCACACAAGCCTACCACAAGGCTTACAGAACTAGTGACTTTCTAGTGCATAGCTAACTGGTACTATAAACAATGCTGTTAATCCTAGCACTTAGGAGGCAGAGGCAGGGCGGAATTCTTGGTGAGTTCAAAGGCCAGACCTGGTCTACAAGTGAGTTCCAGACAAAGGCTGGGGCTACAGGGGAGACCCTTGGTCTCAAAAAGGACAAAAAAAAAAAATGTACCCCTGTTCCAAGATCACCAGATTGGCCTGGCCAGGGGCACGGGGGCGGGGGTTTGTGCTGGAAATACAAATGGGTACAGCCACTTTTACTTATTTAATTTATTTATTCTTTATGTGTATGAATGTACGTCTGCATTTAGGTCGTGCACTCATGAGTGCAATGTCGTGAGTCAGAAGAGGCGTTGGATTCCCCTGGAGTTTAACTGGAGTTAAAGACAGCTCTCAGCCGCCATGTGGGTTGCTGAGGATCAAACCCAGTCCTTTGCAAGAGCAGTCAGCACTCTCAACCGCTAGGCCATCTCTCCGGCCCCAGGTACAGCCACTTTTAGAAAACAATTAGGTACTGTCTGATGCACATGCCATAACCCAGCAATTTTATTCTAGGTATATGCATTAGGAAGACTCTTTAGTTATGCAATAACATCAAAGCACATTTTATAGATTAAAAAAAACAAACTTTAAATGCCCAAGCACAGTAGAATGAGTGTTAGAATCCAAAACAGAAGTGGAATTGAGCAAAAGTGAACAACAGATGGGGGATCGCAGGAGATGATGTAGAGATGATCAGAATCCCCAAGAGTTTCTTCACAGGCCTGGAAAAAAAAATCACTCAATTTCATTTGGAAAACCAAAAGACCCCGAATAGCAAAGCAACCATGAGTGAATAAGAGCAATACAGGGGGATCGCTATACCAGACCATCAAAACTATACTATAGGGCTATAGTCATAAAGACAGCCTGGTACTTGCACAAAAACAGACCAGATTGACCAAATGGAATAAAACTGAAGATTCAAACCTGAGCTCATACAATTTCAGCCAACCTCATATTTGACAAGGGGGCCAAGAAGACACATGAAGGAAAGACAGCATCCTTCAGCAAAATGTGCTGGCAAAACTGGATCACCACTTTGTAGAAGAATGAAATTAAAACCCCACCTCTCACCATGTACAAAGGTCAACACTCCAGATTGGGACCAAAGACCTCAACGTGAAACCCAAATCGATGATAGAGGAGAAGCTTTGGATGCAGACTACAAGACATAGGTGTAGGAAAAATCTTCCTAAAACCAGACAGGCAGCGCACAAAAGAAATAAGATCGACCATTGACAAATGGACCTCATTAACGTCAAAAGCTTCTGTACATCAAGGAAGCAATAAAGGAAAGTGAGGAGAAGACCCACAGAGTGGGAGAAACCTTCACAGCAGATACATCGCTTGACAAAGCATTAATTTCCAGAGTATACAAGCTACTCAAAAAAAAAGAAGAAAGAAAACAAATTGAATCATCAAAAGATGGAGCAAAGATTTGAATAGAGACTTCACAGAGTAGGAGTTAGAGATGGCCGAGAAACATCTTAGAAGTGTTCAACATCTCTGATAAATTAATGAAATGAAATTAAAACCACTCTGAGATACCACCTAACTCCAATAAGACTAGCCAAAAAAAAAAAAAAAAAAAAAAAAAAAAAAAAAAAGTGCTGGAGAGGTTGTGGGGAAAGGGGAACACTCATCCATTGCTGGACTGGGGAATGTAAAACTTGTACTAGCCACTATGAAGCAGTGTTGGAGAAACCTTTAGAAAGACTCAAAATGAGCCTTCCATTTGACCCAGTCATACCACTCCTGGGTATATACCACAAGACCACAATCTTACTGCAAAGATACAATGCACAGCTAGTTATTGCAGCTGCTGTTCACAATAGCAAAAAGCTGGAACCCAGCCCAGAGTGCCTTCAACTGACGAGTGGATAGAGAAAATTGGTACATGTATACAATGGATATATGCAGAGGTAAAGAGGGACAACATCATGAAATTTGCAGGTAAAATGATGGAGCTGGAAGACATTATGTTAAGTGGACAGAATACAGTCCCAGGAAAAACAAACGACAAATGTGTCCCTCATATGTGGATGCTAGTACCAACAACCCAGATATAAATATTTCTCATGGAGAGGGAAGCATAGTAAAAGAACAGAAAGACTTCATCAGAAAAATGATCGAAATGTGGAATTTGAAAGGGGGATGGTGGAGAGGACACGCGGGTGTATATTTGATTAAGCATATTTAATTGACGTGAGTTCAGGAAGTACCCAGTTTCGCCTAGAGACCACTGTCTACAGGGAACATGGTGTTTTAGGACTTAGTTAAAAGTAAAAGTAAAGCATGTGTATATTAAAAACAACATTGGTTTTACAGAATCTGATAAAATGGTAATGCATCTGTAATTAAATGGAGATATAATTTGCTGTTGCCTCACAGTTGCTTTACATAAATTCTGTAGAGCAAGAACTTTGGATTGACACATACAAATATACTCTATAATTCTCTGTTGTACAGATTCACCTTGTAGCATTCTCTTTAAGATGATTTAACGTAAAATTAAGTTTGCTTCCCAAGGTTAATCATATATAGTCACCCAAAAACAACATGGGTGAATTTGATGAATCTTGGGTGAATTTGATGAAATATAGTCATGTATAATACAAAACTATCTTCTGGGAACTCATACGCTAAAAAAAAGGGGGGGGATACAGAAAGGACATGAAACCTTTTCGATCAAACCCCTGCAATTTCAAATCTTGAAACTAACTATGGGAAAGATCTTGTTTTGTTCCAACAGGACAAAATGTCACCAATTAACGGCTGAGAAAGAAAAGAACAGGTTTGCATTTGAGTAGGATGTACCAAAAATGGCAACGGAAAGGCTGACCCGTCTGAACATTCAAAGGAAGAAAAGCCTCAGGATTGCCATAAACATCGAACCCCTCTGTGATCCTACATGTAACAACTAGTTATAATGAAGCCTAATGAAACTTACCTTCTAGGTGCCACAAAGGTTTGATGATGAGGAGAGCTTCCTTGCCTCCCACCCACTAGAACAAGGAAGGAAATATTGACAATGATGAGGTCGCTCCCCAACTGTAAATTGGAGACAACTATGTTAGAGGTAATCTCTATAAAAACCGGTTTAAAACTGCTTTCTTTAATTGATTGCTAGACATAGGAACTGTTGGAAGGATTATATTTGGTTCAGAACCAAATATAATACAAAGTCTCCTTAAGCTATGCACTCAGGCCCAAAAATATATAATACAGGATCTCTGACATCAGCAATGGATTGTCTACCAGGTGGATGTGGCCAGGGGATCCAGGCCCACACAAAAGGTAAAGGATCCTTTCCTCAAGTTGGGATACCTGCAGTAGGAGAGGCAATAAGACCCTTCTGCCGAAAGGACCTGACGTTAACATGGGAGGGATTTATTGAGACCACACATGCAAAGTTGTACGATTGGCCTCTGAAATGCCGCGGAGAGCTGTTACCAAAGGCCACGTTAGACCAATTGGAAGCAATATGGGTCTCCCTGAGTCAAGCAGACTCCACCGTCAGCACCGGATACACCTCCCCTGCCTGGAAATGCTGTGCAGCAGAGGCAGACAAATGCCTGTATATCCCAAAATCCAATTGGCTATTAACTCTCTCCCTGGAGAAATGACCCGATGGGCTGATGCCCACAAGCTTACATCCTCTACACAGGTTAGATGTTATAAAGCCACAGTAAGACCCTGTCATATTTAACAGGGGGAAGATTGTAATTCATGGATTAACATATCCAAATCGTGTCTATGCTAAGTAACCTACCATAACTATTAGTGCTGCCTGAAGTACTTATATCTAATTGCTTGTTTCGCATTAGTAGGATCGAAAGGTATTCCTGGACAAAACTGTCAGCCCATGAAGGGAGACAGCCAGAATTGACAGAGTCCAAGTCAACAGCTCCAGAGAGAGTGGACTGTTTTTGCCTCTCATCCACCTGTGCCCCTTTTTCTAAGGCCTAGGAACAACCTGCGGAAAGAGGGGGCGTGGTAGAATTAAGGGCTGCGATTGGGGTGAAGGGTGGAACTGCAGCAATGAGTCTGGACACTCATTTTGATCAACGTTGATTGAACAAACAACCTGTCACCCCCCACTTGGTGGTGGGGCTGTAGGGGTTTAGGCACAACAGCAATAACGGATGGTTTTGCATGAAGGATGCTGTACCATGGATTATCACTGTAATAGCTAAAAATGAAAGAGAAAAACTGAGAGAAAGATGCAGGACAGTTATGGCAGAATGCATTGATCTGGGATTGAGGTGGGGGTGGGGGGGAGGTGAAAGGGAAATAAGCCTGAAACTGAAATTGGAAAAAATTGTATGAAATGCACAAAGCATAATAAAAATTAATTTAATAAAAAAAAAATAAAATAAAATAAACCTAAGAAACAAAAAAATTAAACAACATATTGTTTAGGTATTGACTTAGTTTCATTTCCTGTTGTGATAAAAATACAGACAAAAACACCTTAAGGGAGAGAAGCTTTATTTAGCTTCCAAGACAGTCCATCTATCATCAGTCCAAGGCAGGCAGAGGGGCAGGAAGGGGAAGCACCTAGTCACATTCCAGCCACAGGCAAACGCAGAGAGCAGTGAATCACTGCACGCTGTGCTCAGCTCCTCTCTTCAGTCTGTCCAGTGCTGCGCCCTTGAATTGGGGCTGTCTACATTGGGGTGAGTCTTCCCACCTCAATAAATCTAGTTAAGAAAATCCCTCATAGCCACGCCCACAGATCAACCTAATCTAGACAATTCTTCTTTGGACTTTCTTCCCAGGTGATTCCAGTTTATGTTAAACTGCCTTTTGGGGTGTGGGTGGTATGCTGGTGGTGGGGGTGGTAGCGTGGGGGTGGGGGCTGGGTAGGCGTGGAGTGGGGTAGACTGGAGTGGGGTAGCGCGTGGGGGTAGGTGGGAGGGGTGGGGGTGGGGTAGGGGGTGGGGTAGTGGCGTGGGGGTGGGGGTGGGAGGTGGGGGTAGGCGTGGGGGTGGGGGTGGGAGGTGGGGGTAGGCGTGGGGGTGGGGGCTGGCAGCTGGCATAGCCATCCCATTTAGGGCTGAGTACTCAATAAGGAAAGATTTATTGTTGAATCAGATGGGGCTACATGCTTTTAACAGGCTATCTCAACTGAACCCCTCAAAACAAACAAACAAACATGTGAACAGCTATTATTCTATTTTATAACTGAGGTCAAGAGACATAGGATGTTTCTCCCCTGGAGAATAAACATTTGAAGAAATGATGACTGCACTGCATAAATCTGATGAAAGGCATGAACACACACATCGAAGATGCTTGACACATGCCAAGAAGGACAAACTCAGAGATGGAAAAACCCAAGCACAATGCTTGGGGTGAGACACGGAACCCTGCAAGGTCAGTGGGCACCCAGTGCTTTGTCAGCTGCCGCCTTCATTCTGAAACTGGCTTCTTTCCTGGTAGACACTATCCCAGTAGCTAAGACTGCATGCCTCCTCATTCTAGAACTCTCGAGCTTCTCCCTAGAAGATTCCCAAAAGCCTCTCTTCAGGCTCACTGGCCCAGCCTCTCCGGGGCTCAGCTCATACTACTCAGCAGAGGTAGAAGGAACATTCAACACACAACATTCAAAGGGAAGACACAAAAGGAGCAAAGAATATACACTGGAGGAAACCATCAATGTTCAATGCCAGACAGATTAAACACTGGCAAGCACACAGTTCCTGATGTATCAAAGCTATTACTTCTACCAGAAAGAAAAACATCTAACAAAGAGAACATTTCTAAAAGCTGCCAATTGATCAATCCTATCCCAATCCTAGAGAGTAAGTGCACTTGAAGATTCCAGTCAAGTGTGTCAACAACATGGATTGGTCTCCTCAAAACAACCTCCTCAGAAAAGATTCTCTTCTGCTCAATTCTTCAGCACACCTACATGAAAACAAGTATGAGCTGATGGCACTTGACTTCACTCACACTTGTGCTTCTTCAGAAAAGTCTACCAACAATTTTCTTCTTCCTGTCCTCAGGAGGAGCAAGGTTGCTGACAGATTTAACAAAGGAATGGAAACATCAGGCAATGGAATTCTAAAGAGTCCAGCCGGGCCTGGTGGCGCACGCCTTTAATACTAGCACTCAGGGGGCTGGAGAGATGGCCTAGCGGTTAAGAGTGCCGACTGCTCTTGCAGAGGACCCGGGTTCGATCCCCAGCACCCACATGGCGGCTGAGAACCGTCTGTAACTCCAGTTCCAGGGGAATTTGACACCCTCTTCTGACCTCCGCGGCACACGGGTACACAAACCTGTGTGCATGCACACAGTACATTCATACACATACGGAAAAAAAAATACTAACACTCAGGTGGCAGAGGCAAGTCGATCTTTGTGAGTTCAAGGCCAGCCTGGTCTACAGAGTGAGTTCCAGGACAGCTGGGGCTACAGGGAGACCCTGTCTCGAAAAGACAATAATAATAATAATAATAATAATAATAATAATAATAATAATAAAAAAATAAAGAGTCCAATGCCCCTCCAATCCAGGATTTCCTGGATTCATCACTTCCAACAATCCCAATCTTTTCATAGCCTTTAAAGGCACTGAGGAGTTAAACAATAAAGTGTTGACCATTCCTATTACAATAATTCCAACCAGAATCTGCATGCCTGACTCTGCCTCCCAAGTGCTGAGCTCAAAGGTGTGGACCACCATGCAAGGTCTTTAGACCAGGTTGTTTTTAATGATGCCACAAGCACTAAAAGAACTTCGGTATCTCTCTATCGTTAAGACAGCAGGTATGGTTGGTCCACTATCTTGGTCCTCAGTCTGGATCACAAGGAAAGAACAATATGGAAAGAAAGCAGGAAAGCCTCTGTTCTAGTAAGCCAGTGCTTACTAGTAGCCAGGCATGGTAGAATATACCTGTAACTCAGTACTCAGGGGCTGGGGCAGGTGAATCATCCGAACTCACAGCCAGCTAAGATTACAGAATGAGTCTCTGTCCCAAACAAAAAGAAAAAGGGAAAAGAAAAAGCAAAAGAAATTATTTTCCTGTACATGATGTGGTATGTTTGATAGTAAACCATGTTAAAAGTACATATCGCAGGGGCTAGGGAGATGGCTCCATGGGTAGGAGCACTTGCTGTCCAAGTATGAAGACCTGAGTTCAAATCCCTAGCATCCACATAAAAAGGTAGGCTCCTGTAACCCACCACTGGAAGGGGGAGGACAGAAACAGGAGGGGTGCTGGGGCCTGCTGGGCCAGTCTAGCTCCAGATCCAGTGAGAGACTGTCTTCAGGGAATAAGGAAGAGAGTGACAAAGGACACCTGACTTCCTCTCTACATGTACATCCATACACATACATATACCACACACTCTCACATGCATGTGCAAACATATACATGTACATATTATATACCTTACACCAAATAACAAAATTTGCAATAACAATATTGCATCAAGGGACTCAGAATTCGAGCTGGAGTGGCCCAGTAGTTAAGAGCACTGACTGTTCCTGTAGAGGACCTGGGTTCTATTTCCAGCACCCACATGGCAGCTAACAACTGTCCCTAATGCCAGTTCCAGAGGATCTGATGCCCTCTTCTGGCCTCTTCAGGCATTGCCTGACACAGGTGCATTTACATACATGCCGGCAAAACAAATCATACATATAAAAAAATAAAAATAATTTTAACAGCAAAAAATTACATTTCTTTATAGTACAAAATAAAAATATTTTGTGTGAAAAGTTTATAATATATAAAAAAGAAAAGTTTATAGTATATTATTCAACTGATAGCTGCAAAGTTGCATTTTAATGAGAAGTCTCAGGGTTAATTCAATCACTTATTATTAACAGGCTCATCATTTGGACCATAAAAGCCAACTTCGTGGTGGTGCACACCTTTAATCCTAGCACTTGGGAGGCAAAGGCAGGCAGATCTTTGTGAGTTCAAGGCCAGCCTGGTCTACACAGTGATTTCCAGGACAGCTGGGGCTTCAGGGAGACCCTGTCTCAAAAAGACACCCCCCCCAAAAAAAGCCAACTGCTCAACTTTAAGGAACATTATAATAAACTTTGTCATCGTATCACATGAGGTTACACAGACTCTTCAGGATGCAGGCATGTTCTAGCCTTGTTTCTCTATTCAATTCTGTAAGGAGACATCAAGTAATACTCTAAATTTGAATTACATTTTAAAAATAAGCACCATTAACATACACTCTACAGCAACTTACTTTTCCTTTTTATTTATTTATTTTGGTCCTTTTGAGACAGGTTCTGTCCTGGAACTCGATATGTAGACCAGGCTGGTCTTGAACACAAAGATCCACCTGCCTCTGCCTCCCAAGTGCTAGGATTAAAGGCGTGTACCACCACGCCCGGCTTACTTTTCCTTTTCAAATTAGTTAATTAAAAAAGAAATTCAGAAATTTCAGGTGTGATGGAACATGCCTTTTAATCCCAGCAGAGACAGTGGCAGGGAAGTCTCTGTGACATCAAGGCTAGCCTGGTCTACATAGTGAATTCTAGGCCAGCTGATGCCACACAGTGAGACCCTGTCTTAAACAAACAAACAAACAAACAAACAGTATCTCAAATATAAAGTACTTTCTTTTTTATTTTATTTCATTATATGTATGAATGTACTGTCTGCATGTAGGTCTGTGCACCCGTGTCGTGCAATGCTGCAGAGGTCAGAAGAGGGCAGTGGATTCCCCTGGAACTGGAGTTAAAGATGGTTTTCAGCCGCCATATGGGTGCTGGGGATTGAACCCGGGTCCTCTGCAAGAACAGTCAGTGATCTTAACCACTAGGCCATCTCTCCAGCCCCATAAAGTACTTTCTAACAAAGAAATAATGTGATAGATTCTAGTCTACCAAAAAGCTGCGACTTTTCTGGATTACTCCTATAAATATCTAATACCAAATATCAAAATAAGAAACACACACACACACACCTTGTCAGGGTAATATGCAATTCTACAACATTCCTGGGGAAAAGATAAAATTCCCTATCTATGAACTGTGACTAGCAATATGCACTGTGTTTAAGTGACCATAAGTTGAATATAGTAATTTAACAAATCCAGTGACCAGGAATTTGATAACCTGATAATTCAACTACATATGTATGCTATCAGCTGCACACTGAAAAAAATGTGTCTTTTCTTAAAGTGTGCCTTCATTCCAAGGAATCAATACGAATACACCAAAGCTAACTGTCCTGGTAGGATTCAGTTTAAGACTTTTTTTTAGTCAGGCCAATTCTACAAAACACTAAAAACATTGCCAAGACCTAAACCTGGGTGCTGGTTCCTGTCGATCCAGTAAACAGAACTCTGTACACAGAGAAATAATACCTTTCCTGTAGTCCAAATGCGGTGATCTAAACTGTTACTAAGCATGGGCTGGGAGAGATTGGCAGAGAAACAGCAAGAACAAAAGGGTGGGCTCTGGGCCACCAGGAGAGTGTGCTTCTGGATCTCATCGCCACTCCACAGCCACTTGACCTCAGGCAGGTGACAGAGCCAGTCTAAACACTCACATCCAAGTGGGTCACCAGGACAGTCACATGATGGCCTCAGCCGAAGGCATATCAAGGGAGTGCTCCAGCTGGCCAGGGTCAGGTAGGGACAGGAGCCTTGAGCTTAAGAAGGAAGGGAGCCCCAAACATAGGAACCTTGCCTGCCCATGACACTGGTCACCCTCCATGAAGCCCATGGGTGCACTGCTGCCCCAGGACACCTGTTCTTTGCCCAGTGTTCTGTGAATTGCATAAAACAACCATTTTAGACAAACTAAGACAGAATTATTTGCCATCAATGCATTGTCATTAAAGCAAATCCTGATCAAACGAAGATCAAAAGATCTGAGACAGGTGGTGAGAGAGGGCGGACAGAATGAGCAGAGACCGCCACGGCCCATTCTGAAGAAAAGCTGGCTGTGTAAGTCAGAACCAAAGCACCCAGCAACAGCCCGCCAACAGGAAAGCACACAATCTGCTTCAAAGTTCTTACGAGTGGTAAACCATTACTTGGACTTGGCAGCCTAAGAGCTTGTACTATAGCACCAGGCTAAGAGCTTGTACTATAGAGCCAGGCTAAGAGCTTGTACTATAGAGCCAGGCTAAGAGCTTGTACTATAGAGCCAGGCTAAGAGCTTGTACTATAGAGCCAGGCTAAGAGCTTGTACTATAGAGCCAGGCTAAGAGCTTGTACTATAGAGCCAGGCTAAGAGCTTGTACTATAGAGCCAGGCTAAGAGCTTGTACTATAGAGCCAGGCTAAGAGCTTGTACTATAGAGCCAGGCTAAGAGCTTGTACTATAGAGCCAGGCTAAGAGCTTGTACTATAGAGCCAGGCTAAGAGCTTGTACTATAGAGCCAGGCTAAGAGCTTGTACTATAGAGCCAGGCTAAGAGCTTGTACTATAGAGCCAGGCTAAGAGCTTGTACTATAGAGCCAGGCTAAGAGCTTGTACTATAGAGCCAGGCTAAGAGCTTGTACTATAGAGCCAGGCTAAGAGCTTGTACTATAGAGCCAGGCTAAGAGCTTGTACTATAGAGCCAGGCTAAGAGCTTGTACTATAGAGCCAGGCTAAGAGCTTGTACTATAGAGCCAGGCTAAGAGCTTGTACTATAGAGCCAGGCTAAGAGCTTGTACTATAGAGCCAGGCTAAGAGCTTGTACTATAGAGCCAGGCTAAGAGCTTGTACTATAGAGCCAGGCTAAGAGCTTGTACTATAGAGCCAGGCTAAGAGCTTGTACTATAGAGCCAGGCTAAGAGCTTGTACTATAGCACCAGGCTAAGAGCTTGTACTATAGCACCAGGCTAAGCCGGAAAGAAATGGGGCTTTAAATGCTCAAGATGTGAGGGAAGATAAAGATTGGAATGAGGAAAAGAATGACTATTTAAAAAGACACATAGAGCCTGGGTGTGGGGGCACATGCCTTTAATCCTAGCACTTGGGAGTCAGCAGGCGGATCTTTGTGAGTTCAAGGCCAGCCTGGTCTATAGAGTGAGTTCCAGGACAGCTGGGGCTATAGGGAGACCCTGTCTCGAAAAAAGACCAAAAAAAAAAAAAAAAAAAGACACATGGGCTGAGGTTGTAGCTCATTAGCGTGCCAGCCCTGAGTTCCTGCCCCAGCACCACAAAAATAAACAAAGGCGAGGAAAGAGAAGCAGGCAAACCCACGAGAAACACAGCAAACCCACGAGAAGCACAAATGTAAAATATTCAAGCAGGAAAAAAAAAGTTAAGTGTACTGATTTTTACTGTGGCAGACAGAAAAACAAGTCGACGGTAACTTAAAGGTCCTTCTGTCATGAAGAGGAATCTTTCCCCACCAGACAGGCTTAGGGACTTCCTCTGACCAACGGAAGACACAGCTGCGATCATGTGCAGGGTCCACGGCACAAAGCCTTGCACTTCACTCTCTTGGAACCTGAGACCACCCTGCTCTGGAGAGGCCATGCCCTTGAGAGAGAAATCCACCGAGGAGAGAAACCACACTGACATCCCAGTGGTGGCAGCCACCTCTGCTAAGTCCCCAGACAGCAGGACGCTGTCCTATGGGATGAGCTCAGCCCCTACCTCACTCCCCAGATGAATGCAGGCAGCCGAGTGACCTCGGACAAGACCAGCGCATGGACCACCGACAAAGCCTAAGCTCTGGGAGACAACATGCCAGTTGGTGACAACTGCTTTGGAGTTATCTGCCATGCAGCAACATGCAATCGGTATTTGAACAATAACCTAAAAGGGAAAAAGGAAAGTTTAAAAGCTTAGAGAACCAGGACAGCCAGGGCTACAGGGAGACCCTGTCTCAAAAAGACCAAAAAAAAAGAAACAAAAAGCTTAGAGAAATTAAGGAAGGAAGCCATGGCGTCCTAAGCAGCCTCATGGGTCTGGATGGCTCCGGCGTGAACGCTGGGTGCCCTAGCCCTTGTGCCCTAGCCCTTGTGCCCTAGCCCTTGTGCCCTAGCCCTTCTCCACTCTGCACGATAGGAGCCCTGCTGAAGGGCCATTCTCTTTGCCACATTTTATAATAGCTTGAAGGCCGAGGGGCTGTTAATATTACCTCAAAGACCATTTCTTTTTCCCTTTTTCTTTTGCTCTTTTTTTAATATACTTTTTCATGCATCATGCACCATTTCTCAGACCAATTTAGACTCATTTCCCTTTCTATGCCCCCTCAAAGACCATGTCTAGGCCACTTCTGGGAATGGAATAAACATTTCAAAGATTCCTTCCAGCTCTAAAGACCAGTGAATTTAAGGTTCTACTTGGAACGTAATTATTCTGGAATTCAAAGAACTTTTCTCCTGAATTAGCCTTGTTCCAGGCCCAAAGAGAACATCGAGGAGGCGCACATGATTTCCCCAGGAATTGTATTTCCCATCTTTCTCCTGTGAGCTGCACCCTTCCACCAATGTACTCACCTTTAAAAGTTATCTTTGTGGCTGGCTGTGGTGGCGCACGCCTTTAATCCCAGCAGAGGCAGGTGGATCTCTGTGAGTTCAAGGCCAGCCTGGTCTACAAAGTAAGCTCCAGGCCAGCTAGGACTAAAGGGAGACCCTGTCTCAAAAATACCAAAAAAAAAAAGTTATCTTTGTGAATTTAGTCCTTTTATGCTTATGTTTTAAAATTATCCTTAAGTTTTACATTGAACTTCAACATGTTCCACACTGAATTCTAGTCCGTAACGAAAATTACTCCTAATGACAAATTAAGGAAACAACTCTATTTTTAAACCCCTCTTATTTTTTAATATTTTACTTTATTAATAGTTTTTGTTTTATGTGTATGGGTGTATTGCCTTCATGTGTGTGGGTGAACTCCTGTTGGGTAGTATCCTCGGAGGTCAGAGGAGGATGTCTGATCCCCTGGAACTGGAGTTGTTGGCCGCCATGTGAGTGCTGGGATTTGAACCTTGGTCCTCTGCAGGAGCAGCCAGTCCTCTTGACTGCTGGGCCATTTCTCCAGCCCCCCTCTTATTATTTTAAATGGTTAATATGTGCATGTAGATCAAACAATTTAAATGTATACAGAAGGGAATCTTCATATTTGTGAGATTTAGCAAATGAAAGTACAAGGTGTGAAAGTTCCCAGGAAAAAAATAAAAATAAAAATAAAAAAATACCACCTCAGGCATCCTGAGCTAAATTTCCTGAAAGGCTGACAAACCATCAGGTCTTCAATGACTGGAGAGTTTGGAATGTTGAGGGTCCAGAGCCTGTTCACAAATTACCTCGTGATATCCTTAACCCCCTAAGAAGCCACACTTAGCCCACCTCCATGTCTGCATTAACATTCTTGTGACTAATAAAATGTATTAACTTAGCAAACCACCAGGTCCCACAATCAAAAGGCTAAGAATGTCATCAGACAGCATCTGAAACCTATAATAGACAGCAGCCCACTTTGCTATTATCTACCTGCTGACAGAAGCACCGTGGACTTGAAAGGTGTCTTATTTATGACTCTTCTTTGTTCTGTTATTATAAAACTGGAATGCAACTGTTACCACGCTGGAACATGGAATTAGGGGTAACCTGAATCTATGGCCATGGGCCTCCAGAATAAACTATCTCTTAACCACCCCCCCAAAAGTTCCAGAATAAGCTCTTAACACCCCCCCCAAAAAAAGCTTAACAGTTAGAGACTGAACAAAAATTTTAACCAATTTTTATTTCAAAGAGGCACATTTACGATATAATATGCAACAACTGAAAACAGAAACACATGCTGGGTATGGTGGCCCACGCCTTTAATCCCAATCCCAGCATTCGGGAGGCAGAGGCAGGTGGATCTCTGTGAATTTAAGGCCAGCGTGGTCTACACAGTGAGTTCCAGGCCAGCTGGGCCTGCAGGGAGACCCTGTCTCAAAAAAAATTAATAAAAAAATAGAAATATAAGCCAGCCATGGTGGCACGTGCCTTTAATCCCAGCACTCGGGAGGCAGAGGCAGGTGGATCTCTATGAGTTCAAGGCCAGCCTGGTCTTCATATCGAATTCCAGGCCAGCTGGGGCTACAGGGGGAACTCTGTCTCAAAAAGACAAAAAAAAAAAAAAAAATAGAAATATAAAAAGTAGGGGTAGGATGCTAGCTCAGTGGGTAAAGTGCTTGCCATTTACGCAAGCCGTAAGGACTGGAGCTCAGATCCCTAGAACACAAGAAAGCCAGATGTGCTAGCACCTGTCTGTAATCCCAGAAACAGAGGCAGGAGAACCCTAGAAGCTAACCTGGACTGCACAGCAAGAGGCCCTGTCCACAAAGACGGAAGAGAAGGGCTGAGGTTTTCTTCTGATTTTCACACGTATATCCTGGGAGGCACACAGCTACACACACACACACACACACACACACACACACACACACATACACATCAAACACAAAAAATAATGTTTAAAGAGAGAGATGGCTTAGTGGGTAAAGGTGCTTAATGTCAGGCCAGATGACCTGAGTTCAGTCCCCAGGACTCACATGGTATACAGAGAATGGACTATCAAAGCTGTCCTCTGAGCACCACCCTCCCACACACAAAGTACACAATTCAAAAGATAAAAAAAAAGAGAACATCAAAGTAAAACCATGATCTACCTACCAAGTGTGCTGGTTTCAAATGAGAATGCTCTCCATACACTCAACTATTTGAACATATGGTCCCCAGTTGGTAAACTTATTTGTGAGGGGTTAGAAGGCACAATCCTGCTAGAAGAAGTGTGTCACTGGTCGGTGGGCTTTGAGAATTCCCAGCCTGCCCTGCTTCCAGCATGCTCTCTCTGCTTCCTCTTCGTGGCTGAGGGTGTGAGCTTCCAGCTCTGACTCCAGCCCCAACCCCAAGGCCTCCTGCTCTACGGACTCTAATCCTGTTGGAACTGGAACTGAAATAAATGGTTCCTTCTGTAAGTTGCTTTGGTCATGGTATTTTATCACGGCAACAGAAAGTAACACACATCAAGGAACTGCTTGGCCAAAGAAATCTGGCACATAGTTATACACGCAAAATAAACTATAAGGAAAGAAAAAGAGACTAACGATGAAGTCATTATCTAACCACAAAGCTAAAATCTGAACTTGCATGTATCTAATAAAATAGAGCCAAAATATATAAAACAAAATTTGACAAATACAGATTTAAAAATGAATCCTCCTGAAGGAAAAAGAAAAGAATACAGGAATACTAGATTTACCTAGTAGTATGTTGGATCTAGTCAGGCATGGTGGTGGCACATGTCCCTATGATCTCAACAAGTAAGCTGAGACAGGAAGATCATGAGTTCAAAGTTAGCCTGGGCTACATAGCAAGATGCTGTTTCAAAAAAAAATATTGCTAGAGAGATGGCTCAGGGGTTTAAAAGCATTTGCTACTCTTGGAAAGGTCCCAAGTTTGGAGAGGTCCCAGGCCACACCAGGGGCTCATAACTGCCTATGACAGCAGCTTCAGCAGATCCAATGCTCTGTTCTGACTTCCTCAGGCACCTTCCAGTGTGCACACACTGATACCTAGACATGCAAATACACATAATTAAAAATAAAAATAAGTCAGGTATGGTTGCACCACACCTTTAAAAATCCCAGCATTCGGGGGCTGGAGAGATGGCCTAGCGGTTAAGAGCGCCGACCGCTCTTACAGAGGACCCGGGTTCGATCCCCAGCACCCACATGGCGGCTGAGAACCGTCTGAAACTCCAATTCCAGGAGAACTCCAGTTCCAGGGGAATCCGAGACCCGCTTCTGACCTCCGCGGCATTGCACGACACGAGTGCACAAACCTGCATGCAGACAGTACATTCATACACATACAGAAATAAATAATAAATTAATTAATACAAAACAAAAATTAAAAAAAAAAAAATCCCAGCATTCTAGAGTCAGAGACAGGCAGATTTTTGTGAGTTCAGGGACAGCCTGGTCCACATAGTGAGTTCCAAGCCAGCTGGGATTACAAGGAGACCCTATCTCAAAGAACCAAATTAAAATAAAAACAACAAGCTCAGCCTAAACAACATAATACACTCCATCAATTGTGAGACATACTTTTTTTTTAACATCTGAATGTTTCTGAAATCAACTCTGATATGCACATATGTCAGTGTCTGCCTCTTGTGGTTTGCTCATTACCTTTAGAATTCTAAGGACAAGCTGGTATGGTGGTGCATGCCTTCAGTCCCAGCACTCGGGAGGCAGAGGCAAGTGGATCTCTGTGAGTTTGAGGCAGGCAGGATCTACATGCAAGTTCCAGGCCAGCTGGGGGTCCAGGGAGAAGACCCTGTCTCAAAAAGACAAAAAAAAAAAATTCTAAAGAACAACTGCTACTGCTGGATGTTTCGTAGTAAAAGCAAACACAGGCATTCAAGACTATTCACAGAACAGGCCTTTCAGTGATACCTTCTGGGAAGATTGAGTAAGTCTCACAGTGACAGATGTAGGGAATGTGAAAGGTTTTCAGGGAAATAGGAAACTCTTAGGAGCTGCCACCTGTCCTCAAAGGCAGCAACACTGTTTAAATCACAAGTCTCAATTATGCTGTGAACTATTTTCAGAAGAAAGGGACTCTGAAGATGTTTTAGAGGAGGGATGGCCTAGCGGTTAAGAGCGCCGACCGCTCTTGCAGAGGACCCGGGTTCGATCCCCAGCACCCACATGGCGGCTGAGAACCGTCTGCGACTCCGGTTCCAGGAGAACTCCAGTTCCAGGGGAATCCGAGACCCTCTTCTGACCTCCGCGGCATCGCACGACACGGGTGCGCAGACCTGCATGCAGACAATACATTCATACATATAAAAATAAAAATAAATAAATTAAAAAAAAAAAAAAAAGAAATATCTTGACTTATTGATTTTGCTAATTTTTTTTTCAGTGTTAAGGATAAAACCTTAGGCATGCATGTAGGCTACCAATGGTCTACAGCTATAGCTCCAATATTTTATTGTATAATATAGGCATGCACAATAGACTGAGTGTATGCATGTGTGCATGCGTGCACATGTGTGTGTGTGTGTGTGTTTGAGACAAGGTCTCATTATGCTTTAAATGGTCTGTAAAAAATAAATATCAAATAACTTTAAAGAACACTTACACTTCTACTTCTCACAATGGCAACAAGACTACGAACAGTGGGAATTTTCCACAACAGCACTCTATCTGGAATTCTTTCCCTGGATTCCTAGCACTGCAGCAATCGTGTCTCCTAATTCAGACTCTGTGGACCTGTCATCACTGGGCAGTGTATGGGAACTAAATGGTGTCAGCGATGACCAAGGAGGAAGGAGTTCCTCTGGTGACTCAACTCTGGAGATCCAGGCTGGAATCCCTGCCTCGAGCCCTCTTGCACTACAGCAAGCTCCCCGTCCCCAGTAGCATTCCACACCTTCCTGTCTAAAACACTCATGGTGTTTATAAACCATTACTCTTACAGAAAGAAACAGTACCATAAAGACCACAATGTCTGACCAAAGAACAATCACATTAGAAATCGGTAACAGGAGTCGGGCATGGTGGCACATGCCTGTAATCCCAGCACTTAGGAGGCAGAGGCGGGCGGATCTCTTTGAGTTCAAGGCCAGCCTGGTCTACAAAGAGGGTTCCAGGACAGCTGGAGCCACAGGGAGACTTTGTCTCAAAAAAAGAAAAAGAAAAGAAATCAGTAACAGAACAGTTACTAGAAAGAACATTTGTCTAGAAATTAAGAAACAATCCTAAGAGGACATTATGTTAAATGAAATAAGACAAACATAGAAAGACAAATACCACACATGTTGTCTCCTGTGTGGAAGCGAACAATATTGATGTCAAAATGGGAGACAAAATAGTCATTGCTAGAGGCTAAGAAGGGGAGAAGACGGGGAGGAGGAGAGTGGGGTGGCACTGTGCTGGCACTGTGCCAGGAGGAAGGAGTTCTATTGTTCTATGACAGTGTGGTCACCAGAGGCTAGACTTGATGGTGCGTATCTGTAATATTAGCAATTGAGAGGCTGAGGCAGGAGTTTTAGGCCAGACTGGGTTACACAGAAGATACCATTGGGAAGACGAGAAGAGCCCAAGGCTGCAAATAAAGAAAAAGACAGAAATGTTAAGTACCTGATTTGATCCGTACACACTCTCTATATAAACTAAAACTTCACACTGTATTCTTACTGGTATTTACAGTTACATGTTAATCAAGAAGAAAGTTAAAGGCTGGTGAGACGGCCGGGCAGATACAGGCACTTGCTATGCAAGCCTGGCAACCAGCGTTTGTTCTCCAGAACCAACACGAAGGTTGAAGGACTGACATAAAGGTTGAGGGAAAGAACCAACCAAAGTTGTCCCCTGACCTCCACACACATCCACAAAACACAATAATTATTTTTATTTTTTGGATTTAAAAAAATTTTTTTCCTATGTGTATGAATGTACCATCTGCATGCAGGTCTGTGCACCTGTGTCCTGCAATGCTGTAGAGGTCAGAAGAGGTTGTCGGATTCCCCTGGAACTGGAGTCAAAGACGGCTCTCAGCCACCATGTGGGTGGTGGGGATCGAACCCGGGTCCTCTGCAAGAGCAGTTAGCGCTCTTAACTGCTAGGCCATCTCTCCAGCCCTATTTACTATTTTTTAATATATATTTTGTACAAGATTATCAAATCTAGACCCGTATCCCCCACCCTATACCCCCACCCCACCAGAGCTCATGTATTCTGAAAACATACTTTTCATCTCTTTCTCAGTCTTTCTCAATATTCTCCATGTGGAAGTTGACCGTTTTGAGCAGAAGTTCACTGTTTCAGTCAGTTCTTTGATGCAGTCCTTTCTGTTGTTGTTCTTGTTGTTGTTTCCAATATGCATCACTCCCAACTGCTTGGACAAAAGCTCAAGGGGCTGTGCACAAGAAATATTTACAACTAGGTAATTGGCACTAGCATCCACAGATGAGGGATATCATTCGTCGTTTGATTTTCTGGGACTGTGTTACTTCACTCAGCATGATATCTTCTAGCTCCAGCCATTTTCCTGCAAAGCTCATGATGTCATCTTTCTTTACTGCTGCATAGAACTCCATTGTGTAAATGTACCACATTTTCTCTATCCACTCGTCAGTTGAGGGGCATTTGGGTTGGTTCCAGCTCCTTGCTATTGTGAAAAGAGCTGAAATAAACATGGCTGTGCATGTATCTCTGCGGTGGGGTGAGTCTTGAGGGTACATGCCCAGGAGTGGTATGGCTTGGTCGGGTGGCAAGTTCATTCCAAGTCTTCCAAGGGTTCTCCACACTGCTTTCCATAGTGGCTGTACGAGTTTACATTCC
>VZQC01006158.1:644880-758778 GCA_009823505.1 Rhizomys pruinosus | reverse complement strand
AAAAAAAAAAAAAAAAAAAAGGCTGGACCTAGGGATAACCAATGAATGGACCAACTATGCATTGATTATGCATGCAATTCCCCAAAAGTTTGTTATTTTACAAAATTGAATTCTTTCCTGCTGAAGTTCAATGCTAAGTAATTAAACACAGACTGTACTTAATTTTGTCACAGTGAAACAACAGAGGTTATGGAAAGTGTTATGCTCCAGAGTCATTAATATTCCACTGGTGTTGAAACAGATTAGCAGAAGAAGAACACAGCAGGTTAGGGTTGTCTGAATCTATTCAACCCCACATAATGAGTGTGGAGAAGAGCGATTTGAATGTCTAATATCAGTCACTCAGCAGAAGGGGAAAATTTTTTTTTCATGCTTACTCCCAGGGCTTTGAAAGAACTGTTTATTTCATAAATTTTCATTGACTATTATAATCATACTGGCTGAAGTAAATTGCTGATAATTGTCAAGCAAAATGAATTCACTTTTTCTCTCTAGAAAACTTCTGTTTCTTTTGCTGTCACAGAATCTACACACTGTAGATTTTCAACTGTTTAGATTCAGCACAGTGCTGGGTTGGGGTTGGGGTGGTCAGACCTGCTTCTGCAGAACCTCTCCTGAGGCTCAACTGTGTCCCTCTTGAACTCTGGAGCCAGACGCAAGGTTTTCCACTTATTTTTAAAGTAACCTGTATTAACTATACCTAGTAATGAATTTCAGTGTGATATTTCCATGCATGCTTACAGTGATGTTTGCATCAAATCCAACCACCTTTTTCCATCCTCCTCATCCTTCCTAAATCCTAGTAATGACTATTCTGCTTCTGCTTTCAAGCTGATGATTCATTTGTTTGTTTGTTTGTCTGTTTGTTTGTTTGTTTGTTTTGACAGGGTCTCCTTAGTCCTAGCCTACATGTGTGGACCTTGATCTCACATAGATCTCCCTGCTTCTACCTGCAAGACCTGGAATTTAAGACACAGGCCGGGGACTGGAGAGATAGCCCCAGTTCCAGGAGAACTCCAGTTCCAGGGGAATCCGAGACCCTCTTCTGACCTCCGCGGCATTGCACGACACGGGTGCACAGACCTACATGCAGACAGTACATTCATACACATACAAAGATAAATAATAATAATAAAAAAAATTTTTTAAAAGACACAGGCCACTGCACCAGGCATTCGAGTTGACTTTTGAAGCTTCCACCGAGCAGGTGACGTTCCTCTTTGGGGGGCTGGCTTATTTGACTTATGAAACTTCAGTTCTTTCTATTTTTCTGTATATGACAAAAATCTCATTTTCCTTCCATTTTTCAGTATGGCTGAATAATAGTGTGCTTATACATACGTACAGATACATACATACATACATACATACATACATACATACACTATGTTTTCTTTATCCCTTCATCTATTCTTGGGCATCTAGGCTGATTCTGCATCTTAGCTTTTGTCCAAGGTGTTTTAGAATGCTTCTGACCACTGTAACAAATAGAATCCACCACCACCAATTCATGTGTTCATCAATACTCTTGGCCTTAAAATGAAGTTCTCAGTGGCATGCTAAGGTAGGGTATATTTCTGTTATTAATCAAGTGAACATGCTAAAATCCCTACCCAATCCTTCCAATGGAAGAGCTAACAGCAAAGAGCAAAACTCCAAGCTCCTATGTGTGGTAACTGCTCCATTACAGCAGGAATCCACTACAGCTCTTTCTTCTATACTTCTTTCTCTTTCCCAGCAGCTCAGGTCCAGGCTGCTCTTGTGTGATCTGAGCAAAGAGCCTAGTCTCTGGTATGTAGGATACTCCCAATAAGTACTTTTGAATGCATGAGTTTATTAACATGTTCTGAATTTTGAGTTATAAGAATCTTACCTTATCCGTTTTTAGTTTGCTTCTAGCCTTTTCTTTTTACCCCAGACTTACATACTCTCATGAAGCCAAAGCTGCTGTCAGCCCTTCACTGTGCCTCCTGGCTGCAAAGCTGTTGCCTGTCTGATGTGATGCCCCTGTCTTTTGTTCATGACCACAGGCCATATTTGTCACAAAGACTTCATTTTTTTCCTTATGGCAAAAAAGCAGTTATGCTCAAAACCCTCCCCCTTGCAAGCTAAATTTATGCCGCTCCATTAGGCCTCTCTTCTTACAAACTCTTCTTTGATTAGACCCATCCTCTGTGACACTGAAGTTTATGATTTCAATGAATATTGAAGTGAAAGTTCTCTTGTCAATACTTTACCCATCTCCCTCCTTTGTCCATCTGAGCTCTGCAAGACCATATACCCTGCTCTACAGCTGTGCATGCTGCTAGCCAGCAAGCAGAGACCAAAACCGACCAATGACTTTCAGGAATTGTCTGTAAGTTCCTCACCTCTTTCCCTTAGCTGCGTTAATTCCAAGCCTGTGCTCAACAATGCTATTTCTCCTGCTCCCAATGTGAAATACCAGTGGTTCATGAATTCTGCTGGCTTAACGGGGCACACTCTATTTGCTCTATTTCCTTCATCACACTCCTACTCTCTGCACAGGCCAAATAAGCTATTTGTATTAAATAGTGTCTCAGAGTATGCTTCTGAGAGATTCTGAACCAAACTCACACATATATTAAACTAAATCAAAAGTAATATTTCAAGCATTTCAGTCTTTTCATATCTTTTTACTTCTAACCACCAGAGGATAGATGGATGAAGACTCAATATCCTGGGAGGTGCCTAAATAAATTGGATGTTATTACCTGGCTGGCTTCCCTGCAGAGAAAACAGCCTAACACACCAGTGTGTGAAACTACATGTAACTGGCAGTTGCCTTAGGCACCCAGGAAGTGTTTCATATACATTCATATCACAGCATGTTGGGCAAGGAAGCCCTCAGACGAGACATAGCTTGTGATTAACACAGTAAAGCGAATCTAACAGCTCTGAGATACTTGGTGTTCTAGTTTCTCTTCCATTGCTGTGACAAAACACTCTGACTGACACCAACCTGGGGAGGAAAGGGTTTATTCAGCTCACATCTCCTGGGTCACAGTTCATCACTCAGGGAGCCCAAGGCAGGAACTCAGGGCAGGAACCTGGAGGCAGGAGCTGAAGCACAGGCCATGGAGGAATGCTGCTTACTGGCTTGCTCCCCCAGCCCATGCCTAGCCTACCCTCTTATACAATACATAACAACCTGCCCAGGGTGGCACCACCCATAGTGGGCTGGGCCCTCCCACATTGCTCAACAATCACGACTACTCCACCAATGTGCCCACAGGCCAGTCCAATGGAGCCAATTCCTCAATCGAGGCTCCCTCAACCCAGGTGTGTCAAGTTGACACCAAAGCTATCCAGCACACTTGGAGAAGGAGAACTGTCAAGAAGTTAAAGATAACTAGACAAGGCATCTTTTAATTTTATAAACTATAATAATCCTAGGACACTGAATCATAATTCATTAATAATTTTCTCTTTACATCACTTATATATTTATTGATAGTATAAATTGTATTGACCCAAATAGTACTATCCACGTAGATAGTTGCTAAGTTTGAGCATTTGGAATATGGCTGGTTTGAAGAGATATGTGTGATAGGATAAAAGGGGTTCTTTGCTGGGTTTTGTCTCAGTGCAATTCTCTTTGAATTTGCACTGGTCTTGCTGCATGCTGATACCATTTGCTGTAAATTCATATGAGCAAGGTATCAGGAGCCTGTAAGACTGTCTTTGTGTGGTTATGCACCTCCTCCCCTGCCTTTTATGATCCTGCCGGTCACTCTTCTGCAATGGTCACTGGGTCCTGATGGGTGGAGTTTAATATAGGAGCCCTCTCCAGGCACCCATTCTCTACAGACGTATTCTCTACAAGTTGACTGTTCATGGACTTTTGTGTTCATTGTCCTCTGTTGCATGAGGAAGCTTCCCTGATGAGAGCTGAGACAAATGCTAGGTTTTCCACTGGGAAAATGGGCAGAAGGCCCCAATTTAGCCAAAGAACTATTAACTGCTGGGTGAAGGAGAATTAATTTTCTTTAAGGGAGAGACTCTAGATAGGCTAACTAGATAGATCCCAGTGAATGAGCTTGCATCGCAGGATGTCTACTTACACTAACTTGACTCAATAGGCCTTAATGTAGATAACAGAATTCATGCAATCTGGTGGGGGGATTATGGGGGTACAGATGGGGAAGGGGGTATAAAGATGATTGAGATGTTTTATATAAAATGTACAAAAACTCAAGAGATGGCCTAGCGGTTAAGAGTGCCGACCGCTCTTGCAGAGGACCCGGGTTCGATCTCCAGCACCCACATGGCATCCAAGAACCGTCTGAAACTCCAATTCCAGGAGAACTCCAGTTCCAGGGGAATCCGACACCGTCTTCTGACCTCCGCGGCATTGCATGACACGGGTGCACAAACAGAGAAGGAGGCTGTCCAGATACGATACACGCTGCAAATTTGGGCTGCTACAGAGCCAGGCTTCTTGATGGGCCATAAAACCACAGCTGATATCTGTCTGGGTTGGCCACTCTGTGAGCACTTTTCGTTTGTCTTCCATTGCTGTGACAAAACACTCTGACCGACACCAACTTGGGGAGGAAAGAGTTTATTTACTTACACTCCTGCTGTCACAGTCCATACTTAGGACCCAAGGAGGAACTCACGGCGGAACTTGGAGGCAGGATGAAGCACGGCCATGGAGAAATGCTGTTTACTGGCTTGCTCCCTGGCTCATGCCCCGCCCACCTTCTTATACGGTACACAAACAACCTGCCCAGGGTGGCACCACTCATTGTGGCTGGGCCCTTCCCACACTGTTTGACCATCAAGATGATACTCCACAGACGTGGCCACAGGCCAATCCAATGGAGCCAATTCCCCAATTGAGGCTCCCTCAACCCAGGTGTGTCAAGTTGACACTAAAGCTATCCAGCACAGCACCATACCCCTATTCAAGGATTGGGCCACTTGGATCCCAAGAGAAATCAGAGTCACTTCTTAAAGGTCTGTCCAGTCTTCAATGTCTACCTAGTGTTGCAGTTTCTGAGACATCTTCCAAAACCCCAACTACTAAGATTTACACTTTTTTTGAGACAGGGTCCACTTCTGTATCCAGCTATCTGGACTCATGTGTAGCCTCAATCCTCTTGCCTCGCCTCCAAGTGCTGGGACTACAGAGTTGTGCATCCCCACGCTCCACTTGGGGGGCGGGGAGTGCAGGGTGAGGGGCTGTTGAGAAAGAATCTCCCCATGTAACTCAAGTTAGCCTTCACTCTCAATCCTACCTCAGCCTCCTGAGTGATGGGAATTCAGTCCTCCCCGACTACACCTGTCCTTAGAACTTATTTTAAAGCCTGCAGTCTCACAAATCATCCCCAGCTTGCTGGTTTTCTCTTTTCAGATTTAAATGTTTTAAATGTTTGAGTTTTTGAATGTTAGAAGCAATACAGTAAGATATTTTATTCATAAAATTAATGACAAGGGCTGAGGAGGTAGCTCAGTTGATGAAGCACTGACCTTGCATGCACACATCCATAGGCTTTATTCTCGGCACCACCTAAATTGGGCATGTTGTTGCACGCCCATGATCCCTGCACTTGGGCACCCTGGGCTACATAGTGAGTTTGAGGCCAGCCTGGGACAGATGAGATGCAGTCACAAAAGATAAGAAAAGTTGGGCTGGAGAGATTGCTCAGTGGTTAAGCAGTGGTACTCTTTCCAGAGAACGAGTTCATTCCCAGCACCCACCATGGTGGCTAACAGCCATCCATAACTCCAGTTCCAGGGAATCTGATGCCCTCTTCTGTCCTCTGTGGGCACTGCACAGCACAGGTACACTTACACACATGTAGGCAATACAATCATACATATAAAATGAAATAGAATAAATACAATATTAAAAAAGAAACTTTACAGGGCCAAAAGATAGCTCGGTTTGTAAACACTTGCTGCATCATCATAGGGACCTGAGTTTGAATTCCCAGCACCCATGTAAAGTTGGGCATGGTGGTATAGACCTATAACCTCAGCCTCTAGGAGGTAAAGACAGAATCAGGAATTTTTCAAGGCTGTGCTCAGTTATGTAGTGAGTTTGAGGTGGGCTACATGATATATATCGATATATATATATATATATATTTACACTAGATATTATATATATTATAACACTAATATATATATATATTTATATATTATATTCTTATATATATTTAGTGTTTGGCTGTGGAAACTCTCAAGCCGATTCCTGGGGCTTTTTAATTAATCCCATTAATCTTGGGAAAATTACCTACTTTCTAGTGTAAGTAGTGGTCTTGGGCAAACCTTGAGGTGTCTCAGCTGTTCAGCTGGTCTCTTGTATTTGTCTATTGTATTTCTTTCCTTTATAGTTGAGGTCTCCGTATGTAGCTCAGGCTAGAATGGAATGCTCCAGAGCCGAGATCCCAGGCACACATGTTATACATAGCTGCTTCTCTTCATGGTTTTAACATTAATTTTATAAACATTTTAACCCACACCCCTCCCTTTCTTTGTCTGAGTCTCTCTCTCTCTCTCTCTCTCTCTCTCTCTCTCTCTCAGTCAGAGGACAACTTGCAATAGTTGGTTCTCTCCTTCTACCACATGGGTCCCAGGGATCAAGTTCAGGTCATCAGGCCTGGCAGCAAGCACCTTTCTTCATTGAGCAATCTATCAGCCTTGATTGTTGTTGTTGTTGTTGTTGTTGTTGTTTTGGAGATGGCTTTTCCTATGTAGCCCAGGCTGCCCTATAAGTCATGATCCTCTTGCCTCGTCCTCTCAAAATCCTGAGGTTTTGGGAGTGTACTGCTACACTACTATACCTGGCTCAAATCCCTATCCCAGCTGTCAAATGATTTTATTTTGTTATAACAGCTCAAATAAAAAAATTCATAAATTCATAATGATGTTAAATGATAGAGGGGAAAAACACCAACAATTAAACACAGAGACAAAGAGAGCATTATCATTAGACAAGCCTCAGTTAAGCCACCTTTGGTCGGAGATTCATTTAAGAGACACGATAATGAGAATGGCCTAGGTAAACGCATGGCTGGGGATAAGATCTTCATGCTTCAGTTTGGCCTAACATGTGACTAACTGCCTATGTGAGACCCTGACTGAGGTACCCATCGTGATGTGCTTGTCAGAAATGGTACCTGGACATAGCTAAGGAAATAGTCATCCACCCAGAACTTGGGATATGTGGCAAGGCATCCTGCGGAGGACATCATGTCATGAACAGCAGAAAAAAAGTGGAATATTCTATAGCAGAGAAAACTGGAAACGGGAACGGCAAAGCAGCCTAATTAATGTGATGCTGAGACTTTGCCTGGATATTGGTCCAAAAAAAAAAAAAAAAAAAAAAAAAACCAAACCAACCCAGCTAACTAATGAACAACTGCTAAAAGGGGACATTTTGAGAAAATGAAACATGGATGCAACAACAGCAGCTGGTGTACTGAAGAAGATCTTTGTAGAAGTGGTGATGTCAAGGAATGCTCTCATCCTCGGGAGATGCAGATTGGAATTCCTAAGAGAGAGAGAATGCTATGGANTCCCCCACTCTCAGGTTCCTACCACTTTATTTTAAGGGATGGCCTGGTCTCCCCAGTGGCTAGCCTGCTGGTTCCTCTGCTCAAAATATATAGAGGTTGGTGGTTTGTTTGTATTTTGTGAGGCAGGCTCTCACTATGTGGCACTGGCAAGCCTAGAACTTACTATACAGACCAGAGTAGCCTCGGCCTTGCAGCAATCTTCCTGCCTCCTTAGCACTGGGCCACAGGCAGGTACCAGTGTGCCCAGCAGAATATGCTTTCCTCTTTTCCCTTCCTACTCAGCCTTCCTTCCTCTGCTCCACCATTCCTCTCTTTCAGGGTCCACCAGAGACATCTTTTGCCCTAGACACACTTTCCCAGTCATCCTGGGTCCCCCTAGACCCAAAGGCAAACCACTGAGTCACGGATCCTGTGCCATCATGTCCTGGTCATGCCTGTCCCCTGCTGGACATTGTACTCCTTGGAGTCACACTGACTTGTGAGTCCACACCCCCAGATAGTAGCTATCCATCATTGTGGAAGGGATATAGGAAGACTAAAAAAATGTTTAATCATTAATAAGTTTAGTAAAGGTTATTCCGATGTCAGAGTCACTGAAGCTCTTTATGTGCGTGTAACATCAGCATTTTTGATTGACGCGTGAGTTCAAATAGTCCTGTGGTTCATTTCACTGTACAACCAAATGAACTACCTACTGAAATGAATTGCCTATAAAAATATTTCAATCAATACTAGTCTTTTAAGTTCATTATATTGTGTCCTCAACCTGAATTGAGCTATCTTAGACTCTAATGCTTGTTCTACTATGTAAGAAGCATGTGCCATGTGACCTTGGCCAAGTTTTAGAACCTCTCTGAATCAGTAAATGACCCATACAGATATCTGTTTGGCAGTGTGACTGATGATATGAAATAATGTATGAAAGCCCTAACGGGCAATGGCTACTGACATGTTTGTCAGTTTTTATCCAATGAACTCTGATGAGCAGATCGTTTAAAAGCAGGAGAGCTCGGTGAGGGATACAAAAAAGTAGCAGCAGCAAACACTTTCTTTTTGAGACAGTCTTGCTATGTGGCCCAAGCTGACCACAACTCTCCATCTTCCTGCTCTGGCTTCTATCCTAGCTAGCTTCAGCTGTCAACCGACATAAACCTAGAGTCATCTGAGCAGAGAGAACTTCAACTGGAGAATTTCTCTCATCAGACACATGGACATGTTTGTAAGGCATTTGCTTAACTGCTAATTAGTGGAGAAGGGCCCAGCCCACCGTCAGCAGTGCCATCCCCAGGCAGGTGGCTGAGCAGGCCGAGGAGGAGCAAGCCCGTAAGCAGTGCTTTCCCATGACCCTGCTTCAAGCTCCTGCCTTGGCTTCACTCGATGATGGACTGTAAAGTGTAAGGTGAAATAAACCCTTTTCTCCCCAAGTTGCTTTTGGTCATAGTATTTATCATAGTGATAGAAAGCTAACTAGAACAGCTTCCCTAGTGTGTGAATTACAGATGTGGGCTGCCACACCCAGATAGTCAAAAACTGCTAAATCCCTGAACATTCCATCTGGGCATGGTGCTACTCTCTACTTAACCATCTCATTTAACTCTCTCTTGAATACTTCTAGACTAGATTCTCAGTCTCCTAACTGCGTCTACTCTACCTTCTCATCCCCTAACTCCCTGGGCCAGAATCATGAGGCCCTAAGGAGGCACTTATCAATTCCCTTGGTGTAAATTCTCTTGCCGTGACTGTTTCCGGGCTGCTCTAATCTCCTAACGTCACCCCAGCTCCAGGGCCCCTGAATGCCTCACAGCAGTCTCCAAAAGCTCATCCACTGCCTGTCTTCATTCGCCCTCCTTCAAGGCTTCAGCTGCATGGCCTTTTTTGTTCTTGTGCACATTGCCAGCTTGGAGACCGCGCACTGTGTGTGCCTGCTACGTAATACTCTCTCTTAAGCATCGTCGTCTGGCTGCCTCTTTATCATCCAGATCTGAGCTCTCCTCAGACATCCACACAGGAAAGCAGCTCCCTGCTTGTGTTGTGTCCGCTCACCAGCACATCATAATGCTTACTACAGGGAATTTGTGTTAACCCCTTTTCCTTCCCTCTCTAGGAGGATGTAGGCTTCTTAAGAACAGACACTGTACCTTGTTCATTTTGGTGATTGCAGAGCACAGTAGATACTCTGTTCAAAGTCATGTAGCAAACAAAGAAGAGTAGTCAAGCACAGGGACCCAGATTCCTTCCCTTTCTCTGTTACCTTATCTATCAAGAGGCCCTTAGGATAGTCCAGATCTTTAGCCACCAGCAACTATGACACAAAGAGCTCTCCTCTGTGCATGGGAAGATAAATAGGTATAACTACTTTGGAAAAGTTTCCGTCCTACATAGCAATTCTAGCCCCAGGGATACACCCAAGAGTGAGTCTCACACATGAGTAACCAGAGGCATGTGAGGAATGTTCCTAGAAGCAGAGCCGTCACTGGTGGTTACTCGCCTTGAATCCCAGTACCCTTGTGGTAGAGGACAGGGAGGTCTCTGTGAGTTCAAGGGCAGCTTGGTCAATATTGCAAGTTTCAGGCCAGCCAGGACTATGTAGTAAGATCCTATCTTAAAAATATATATATATTTTATTGCCAGGCATGGTGGTGCACGTCTTTAATCCTAGCACTCGGGAGGCAGAGGCAGGCAGATCTTTGAGTTCAAGTCCAGCCTGGTCTACAGAGTGAGTTCCAGGACAGCTGGGGCTACAGGGAGACCCTGTCTCGAAAAGACCAAAAAAAAATAATTTTTATTACCTGGTGTGGTGGCACACACCTTTAATCCCAGCACTCGGGAGACAGAGGCAGGCGGATCTCTGTGAGTTCAAGGCCAGCCTGGTATCCATAGTGAGTTCCAGGCCAGCTAGGGCTACAGGGAAACCCTGTCTCAAAAAAGCGATCACTATATAATACTATAATATATATATATATAATATGAACTTTTTTTTTAATTTTATGTGGAGTGTATGGTCTGCATGTGTGTAAGTACACCTGTGTCATGCAATGCCTGAGGAAGTCAGAAGAGGGCATTGGAACGCCTTGAAGTGGAGTTATAGTTTATTGTTACCAACCATGTAGGTGCTTCGAATCAAACCCAGGTCCTCTGCAAGAGCAGTCAGTGCTCTTAACTGCTGAACCATCTCTCAGCCCCAAGTCTTATCTTTCAAAGAAAAAAAAACTGGCAGCCGGGCCTGGTGGTGCACGCCTTTAATCCTAGCACTTGGGAGGCAGAGGCAGGTGGATCTTTGTTAGTTCAAGGCCAGCCTGGTCTACAAAATGAGTGCCAGGATAACTGGGGCTACAGGGAGACCCTGTCTCGAAAAGACAAAAAAGAAAACAACTGGAAATATCTAATATCTATTATTAGTAATTCTGCTAAGCTAAAGTATAATATGAGATCACTAACCAACCAGTGAGGCATCCACAGTATGGATACACCTTAGTAACATCTATTCAACAAAATACAGAACTAGGGGGAAGGCTCAGTGTGAGAAATGCTTGCTTCACAAACATGGAGACCCAAATTTGGATCTCCACGGCCCACATGAATCCAGGGCCCACATGAATCCAGGGCCCACATGAATCAGGGCCCACATGAAGCGGATGTGTCAGTGTATACCTGTAGCACCAGTGCTGGGGCCAGGCGCAGAGACAGGCAGAACCCCAGGGGTCCACTGGCCCCATCTAGTTGAAACAACAAGCTCCAGGTTTAGTGAGAGACCTTGCTCAAAAAATAAGATGGAGAGTGAGAAAGGCACCTGATGTTGATCTATGATGTCCACACTCGTGTCCACGCATGTTATACACTCATGTATAACAGAGAGAGGTGTCAAACAATATGATTTTATACTTGACCATAGCCAAATTGCACAAAAAGCGCTAATATGCTTTTATTATACTAAAACATCTAAAACAATAATAAATAATAAATACATCTAAACAATGTTGAATGCGGTGGTATTTGCCTGTAATTTCAGTAATTGGAAGGCTGAAGCAGGAGGATCTAGAGTTTGGGGCTAGCCTGGGCTGATCTCAAATAAACAACAATAAAAACCAACCAAACAATGAAAATATCAAATTTTAGGGCTTTTGATAGATTCATAAAATTACATAAAAGGAAAACAAGGAAACTATAAACACAGGACACAGAAAGACAGTAGGTAGATAAGGAGAGCTAGTGATATTAACAACGAAGTGACTGGTGCTGATCCAAGCCTAGAATCCCAGCACTTGGGAGACAGAGGCAGGAGGATCACCTCAAGGCCAGCATGGGCTACATAGAGTAAGAACCTGTTTCCATTGCCTGCTTCCCCCAAAATGAACTGACTAAATAACTAGTTGAGCTAGGGGTGGTGGCAAGCACCCAATACTTGAAAGGAAGAAAAACAGCATGAATTCAAAGAGAGCCTAAACTATATAGTGAGACCTGTCTCAAAAATAAGTTAATCCAATCACAGTAGTTCAGCACATGTAATCCCAGCACATGGGAGGTAATGTAGGAAGATCAAGGTTTTAAGGCTAGCCTCAGGTACACAGTGAATTTGAGGACATCCTGGGGTACATGATTACTTGTCTCTGAGAGAGGGAGAGAGGGAGAGAGGGAGATTAAGTAACTATAAATGCACATTGTATGGTTAATCTAATTTGTGGTCCCCAAGGTCTAACTAAACAAACTGCACAAACGTCAAGAGAATAGGAAGGTGGAACCGGAAAAACATCTTGCTTGAGACTTTTAGGTTCGCCATCCCTTTAATCATCACAGACAACCCTTGAGGTTTCTTTCTACTTGACAGAGAAAGAAACCCCGGTAAATTATTTTGCTTATTTTCCCAAACTTAAAAACGATGGTCAAAATGGAAATAGTCATAAAGAATGGATTGTGGTGGAGTGACCGGGCGGCAGTAAGAACACTTGCTGCTCTTGCAGAGGACTGTGGTTCTGTTCCCAGCACTCACAGGGCAGCTCACAACTGTTTGTAATTACAGTACCAAGGAATCAGATACTCTCCTCTTCTGGCCTCTGAAGGCACTACACACATGTGGTGCACATACGTGCAGGCAAAACACTCATACACATACAGAAAAATAGAATCTTTTTTAAAAAGGATGGAGCTGGGCATGATGTTGTGCACTTTTAGCCCCAGCAAGAGGCAGAGGTAGGTGAATCTCTATGAGATGGAGGTCAGCCTGGTCTACATAGTGCATTCCAGGCCAGCTGGGGCTACAGGGAGACCATGTCTCAAAAAAAAAAGCAAAAACAAAAACAACCAAACAAACGAAAGAATGGATAAACACTTTCTAGGGCCTTTTTTTGGTGGTAGGAAGTGGATCAGACCTGACATGGGAGGTGGTAACTGAGGGTTCTTTTCACCTTCCAAGCTAAAAATGGCTAAAGTAGCTGGAGATTCTACCTGTGGCTTGGCAGACTGGGGAGCTATCCTTACATTACTGGGGTCTTCCTCTAGCTTCTTCTTGACTCCCAGTCCTTCTGTTCTCAATCAAATGAACTCAGATAGACACAGAGTACAGTGTAGAAGTCAGAGTTTATTACAGAGTGACATGATGCAATCTGAAGCACAAAAGCAAGCAGGAACCCAACAGCCATTGTGGAGGAAAACAGAGTGAAAAGATGAGGGTCAGAGAAAACTGTGCTGATGTCTGTGCTTACCAGGTTCATTACTACTTTATAAAGTCTTTGGAACAGACAGCGTCCTGAGGGAATTTCTCCTGTCCAGAGGATTGATAAATCCACTTGGATGAATTCTTGAAGGACAGGACAATGGTAAGTCTTTGCTCTTTAGCAGAAAGCCTTTTGCTGGATATTAATCTTTTTATTTTTATTTATTTATTGATTGATTTAATATGTATGAATGTTATGCCTGCATGTATGTAAGTGTACCCATGTCATGCAGTACCCTCATAGGACAGAGGAGGGCATCAGATCACCTGGAACTGGCATTAAGGATGGTTGTTAGCTGCCATGTGGGTGCTGGGATTCAAACATAGATCTTCTGCAAGAGCAGTCAGTGCTCTTAGCTGCTGAGTCATCTCTCCAGTCCCCTAGGTAATAGTCTTAACGTATTGAGAGTATTTTTACATTGTGGGTTTTTGTTTGTTTTTGTTTTGTTTTGTTTTGCGTGTGTGTGTGTGTGTGTGTGTGTGTGTGTGTGTGTTTGAGAAAGGGTCTCATGTTGTCCATATTAACCTTGAACTATTACTTAGCTGCAGATAACCTTAAACTCCCAATCCTCCTGCCTCTATCCCCTCCTGAGTACTAGGATTATAGGCATGTGCTACCATGCCTGGTTATAGTAGTAATCTTTAGGTTAGTTTAGAATGTCTTGTTCATCCAGCAATGGAGGTACAACTCAGGTCCAATTCTTGTGACCGGTAGTCAAAGCCCTGAATGTTTAGTTCTCCTGGTTCTACAAGCTACTTCTTAGGAGTTGAAACAGGATTGAAACTCCATAGTGCAGGCTTGTCTCAAGTTCACTGTGTAACCAAGGCTAGCCTCTATCTCCTCATCGTTCTCCCTCCACTTTCCTTGTACTTACTACCACCCCTGTCTGACGGTTCTTACTCCGTCACACTTCGAGGCTGATGCACAAACCTTGTCCACTGGATTAAAGGGAAAAGGGGAAAGGAATGAAAGGCAGCTGCCAGCGGCTTAGAACCTTCCCTACCCCATCCGTTTTCATCTAACATCTACACCAGGCAGATCCCTACTGCCACTGCTGGACCCCTAGGCTGTTGCTTGATTAGCGCTCTTCAGCCTAAATTCCGCCAGCACAAACTCACCACGCACCAGTCATCAAGCTGATTGCACTCACTGACTTCCCAGGCTGGCGTCTAATTCATTTTTTCCCAGCCAAATTCCGCTAGCAAACACCACTCAAGCCTGATGAGCTAAATACACGTGTGAAAATAATGGCCAGAGGTTCCTGGTTCCTGTCTGATGGTGAGAAGAACCCGTTTGTTCGTCCACAGCATTCTGTTTTTATACCCAGAGTGACGTCATATCTCAGGGCCTGCTTTCAGCCCCCCTGCCTCATTTCTGTAAATGAAATGAGGACTTGCTAGAGTTTTTAATCCCAGGGGCTGTCTCTTGGGTTTGTGAATGCGGGCAAATCCCACCCAGGGCCAGGTTTCATTGTAAACAGACAAGCAGGTAGTTTAGCACAATGTAGCCACAGGTACCCTCTTTCCACCTACACCTGTCCACATACTTTTTGTTTTTTCTTAGATACTCTCACCTATTCCCCCAAGTTGACCAAACTCACTATGTAACTGAGGTTAACTTCAAATTTGTTCTCCTGCCTTCACCTTAAGAGCACTGGTGCTAGAGCTGTGTACCATGCTTGGTTTTACAAGGTACTGAGAATGAACCCTCAGCTTTGTGAATACTATCTACGTAAGCACTCTACAAACTGGGCTACAATCCCAGTCCCTACAAGCTGTTTTTGAGGGAAAAGTCCATCTTCAATGACCTTCAGGCCTGCTACTACTACTATCTGGCCAGCTAACTAACATTAGCTCAAAGTTTTCTAAGTCAAAACTTATATTTACGTCATATATATGTATAAATTGAAAAGCTAAAACAACAGTATGCCTAGCTGTTAAAAGGCTCATAAAATGTACCTTATATAATTATAAAGTAACTTACATATAAACAGTTACATTCAAAGAACAGGTGATTCAGGGTAGACTAGATCTGTGGGCCCAAGTCATGGTCATCTGTACTTAGCTCAAAAAAAATGTAAAAAATACAAATAAGGGGCTGGAGAGATGGCCTAGCGGTTAAGAGCACCGACGGCTCTTGCAGAGGACCCGGGTTCGATTCCCAGCACCTACATGGCGGCCGAAAACCGTCTGAAACTCCAATTCCAGGAGAACTCCAGTTCCAGGGGAATCCAACACCCTCTTCTGACCTCCGCGGCATTGCATGACACGGGTGCACAAACTTGCATGCAGACAGTACATTCATACACATACAGAAATAAATAAAATTAAAAAAAATACAAATAAATAATAATTGTATTCAAAATTAATTCTTGCTTAAGACCTTCCTTCAGACTACTGTTTTTTTACATAATTATTAATTAATTTTGTTTTTTTAAGATAGGGTCTACGTGGCTTAGGCTGGCCTTGAATCTATGATAATCCTCCCACCTCAATCTCTCAAGTGCCAAGATTAGAGGTGAGCAAAACTACACTTGGCTCATTCTACATTTTTTTAAATTTTTTTAAATTTATTTTTGTATGTGTGTATGAGTGTACTGTCTGCATGTAGGTTTGTGCACCCATGTCGTGCAATGCCGCGGAGGTCAGAAGAGGGTCTCGGATTCCTCTGGAACTGGAGTTCTCCTGAAATTGGAGTTGCAGATGGTTCTTAGCCTCCATGTGGGTGCTGGGGATCGAACCCAGGTCCTCTGCAAGAGCAGTCGGGGCTCTTAACCGCTAGGCTATCTCTCCAGCCCCTCATTCTACATTTTTATTTAGTTAGCTAATTAATTAATTACTTTTGGTCTTTTTGAGAGTATAGCCCCAGCTGGCCTGGAACTCACTATATAGACCTTGAACTCACAGAGATCTGCTGGACTTGAACTCACAGAGATCTGCTTGGCTCTGCCTCCTGGGTGCTGGGATTAAAGGCGTGCACCACCATAGCCCGTCTTCATTTTATGTTTTTAAATGGTGTCTCAAAAAAATTCTTCATAGGTCTCTTGGTGAATGGCTACTGTTTTGAGTCTTTTGAATTAAGGAGGTTTTTTTTTTTCCTTTCATATTTAGCTTTATGAAGCTATTCACTTTTAAACTCCTTAAGAATAAAATGCCTGTAGGTGTCTTTTTGCATTCAAAAAAGAAGTCTTATAAGAAGAAGGAAAAGGCTTTTTTCTTTAGCTTGTACTGTTTCTTTCATAATGCCTTTATTGTTATGTGGCAAATTGGGACAGAGGCTCTGAGGCAAAGTACTCTTCCCTACACAGAGAAAAGTAGAGATGGAGAGTCTTCTAGATGATTCCAAAATAGACACTCAAAATTGAGGAAAAAAACATAACCAAACAAATAACAAAAATCATTGCCTTTCCCTTCCTCCTATTATAACCAAAGGAACTATCTTAATTTTTTTTATCGTGGGAGAAAAAAGATGTAAGTTTTGGGGGGCTAGAGAGATGGCTCAGGTGTAAGTGTTGGTTGCACAACAAGGACCAGAGTTCAGATCCCAGCCTCCACATAACAAGGTGGGTGTCATGAATACCTGTTACCCCAGAACTAAGGGACGGGGAGACAGGGAGATTGCTGGGCCTAACTGAGAAAAAGATGGGCCCTGGCTTCAAGGAGAGAATGTGCCTGAAAGAAAAACACAGAGACTGATAGGGGAGGACACACAATACCCTCTTCTGGCCTCAGCATACACTTGGGCACACACCTGCACACTTATGTGCATGCACATTAAAATAAATAAATAATAAATAATAATAAATAAATATTTTTTATTTTTTATAAATAAATATTTTTGAAAAAGGAAAGAAAAGAAAAAAGTGTTTCTGTTGGTCTGGGTTGATGACCCAAGCTTATAGCCTTAGCTTTTCCTACTGTGTAACTCAGCTTCACAGATTAAACAACAATCCAGACTCCACATGCTACAGCACATTTTTCATGTACCCAGTACTGTGTTGAGTTTTAGAAGAAAATTTAATATGATGAAGTAGCTAATTATCTCTAGGTCCTTAGAGCTGACTTAGTTGTGTTACCAATTCTTAGTTGGTTTCTTTATTTGATAAGACAGAGTCTCTCCCTGTGGCCTGGCTGGCCGGGAACTTGCTCTGTAGATCAGTCTGGCCTCCAAACAATCCTCTTGCCTTAGCCTTCAAAGTGCTAAAAGACAGGCTATTCTACCACACTCATATATGACTCCTATTCTTTGTTTTTTGTTGGTTGGTTGGATGGTTGGATGGTTGGTTGGTTGGTTGGTTGGTTGGTTGGTTGGTTGGTTGGTTGGATGGTTGGTTGGTTGGTTGGGTGGGTGGGTGGGGGGGTTAGTGGGTGGGTGTCGGTTGGTTGAGACAGGGTGTTACATAGCCCAGGGTGAGCTGGAACCCACTGTGTATCACAGGCTGGCCTTGAGCACTCCTGCCTTCACCTCTAGCTCAATGGGATTTACATCCTCACGTGTGGTCCCTCTCCTATTCTTGACTAAGAATAAAAGCCACTTGATCTCCTTATTTCATTCTATAATTTTGAGGAGGGAAAAATGGCCAGGTTGGGTTCAGCATTTGTTAAAACAACTAAACCAGATGTGCTAGCACATGCTTCTAATCCTAGCACTGAGGCAGGAGAATTGGGGGACTGCCATAGTTCAAGGCCAGCTTGTGCTACATAGTCAGTTCTAGCCCACCTTGTGACAGAATGAGGCATTGTCTCAAAAAAGAAAAAGAAAAAAAGAAAGAAAAAAGATCTGGAGAGCTGGCCCAGCAGGTCAAGGCATTTGCCCCCAAGCCCAAAGATTTGAGTTTGATGCCTGGGAACCACACGGTGGAGGAAGAGAACTGACTCCTACAAGTTATCTGCTGAGCTTCACAGTGCTGTGGTACAACCACACTCTCGGCTACCTCCACACCCACAAATATAATTAATTTTTTAAAAGTTTTTACCCGAAACAGAAGGGAGGGACAAACGGAGGGAGGGATGGAAGGAAAGAGGGAGGGAGGAAAAAAGAATCAGGAGTTGGAGATAAACTCACAACGTGTTGCTTGTTCAGGGTCTGGAGGTTATAGATACAGTCTAAACAATATAGGAGCAAAGATAGGCTAGAATGAAGGTACAGACCTGAGAATGGACAGATGTTTCCAAGACTTTGGGTACCACCCTTTTTATGTCCTTTTATGGTTCTTTCTCCTATCAACATGGCAATCTTGGGTGTCTCGGGAGGGGGTGCACTTAGGAAGCAGATGGCATTATAATGAGGTTACAGATTGACTGTCAGTCACTCTGTCAGCCTCTATAGATCCAGGCAGCTCTAGCCAGCCCACCTGAAGGGCAACTTCTGGCCTCTAACCATCCTGGGTTCAATAAGAAGCAAGAGGGTAGAAATTCACATCAGTCACCAGGCAGTACGAGACAGGCAAGATAACCATTGTAGTGGGGGCAGAGGAGTGCTACAGCTCTGTGGAAATCCGATGCACCCAATACTCCCCATGTGCCCCCTGCCTTCTTTCGCCTCTCGCTGCCCTCTGTCTTCCCATCCTCTTCCTTGTCCCAATCCTGTTCCCTGCTCCCTTGCTGTTCCTATATTCAGGTAGACTACCCGAACCCAATGGGTGTTAAGAATCATCTAGTTCTGAAGATGAGTGTGGTGGCACCTGGATGTGGAGCCAGGAAGACTGGGAGCTAAAGGCCAGCCTCCACTACATAGTAAGTTTAAGGCCACACTGGGCTACATGAGACACTACCTCAAAGACAAGCAAGACTAGGGGGTGGATCAATGGATAAAGTGCTTTCTGTCAAATCATGGAGGTCCAGAGTTCAGATTCCCAGAACAAGCATAGATTGTGAGTGGGTGTGGTGGCACACTTGTCATTTCAGCACTCAGAGGGTCAGAAGGCAGAAATAGCAGCTACCTGGAGTGAGCTGGCTACCCTACCCAGCCTTATCAGCAAGCTCTGGGTTCACCTGACTCGGTGAATAGAAGAGAGTGATTGAAGAAGATTTCTGATGTCTGCCTTGGATCACCACGCGCAGGCATGTACAAAAGCACATGCACTCTCACACATATATACACCCATTCTTTTTTTTATTTTTTTATTTAATTTTCTTTATTTCTGTATGTGTATGAATGTACTGTCTGCATGCAGGTTTGTGCACCCCTGTCGTGCAATGCCGCGGAGGTCAGAAGAGGGTCTCAGATTCCCCTGGAACTGGAGTTCTCCTGGAATTGGAGTTTCAGACGGTTTTCGGCCACCATGTGCGTGCCGGGGATCGAACCCGGGTCCTCTGTAAGACACCCACTCTTACACACACAAACAACAATCAAACCAAGTTCAAAATCTAGTTCTCTGCTTTCAAAAATATTTAAAAACTTTTCCAAACTCCTTTTTTTTTCTTTTTTTTTTCCAAACTTTTTTTTTAATTAAAAAAAAAAAACCTTCCATAAAAGATGTACAGTAAGTTAACAAAGTTTACTTGCTCTGAAAGAGAGAGCAAATATCCTTAATCCATCCAACCTCCAGTTGGGTGATCCTACCCTACCCCAAAGAGCTTCTGAGTTCCAGTGTCCACTTCAATAGGGAAGGAAACTGAGTCTCAGAGAGCGCTACATAAGACTTCAAAATCTTACGTCCTTGAACAGTTCCCTTGAAGCCCAGGAGTGAAAGTCATTCCCAGGGGTTCAGGAACTGCTTTCATTTACCAAGGCAACTCCACCTCCAGAACTGGAAATAGTCTGGGGACTTCCTCTCCAGTGCTAATGCAATCTCTGACCTTTCCTCTAGGTTCAAGAGAAGAGAAGAAGACACAGACCAGGCTTCGGAAAGGACAAACGCAGTCTGGGTGGTGACTGCAATCCTAATACTCAGGAGGCTTATGCAGGAGGATCTTGAGTTCAGACCAGGCTGAGCCTCTGTTTCAGAAGGTAGAAGAGGAGGAAAAGGAGAAGGAAGAGGAGAAGTAGGTGGAGGAGGAGGAGGAGGAGGAGGAGGAGGAAGAGAAGAAGGAGAATATAGTCATCTGGGTCCATCCTGGGCATCTCTGGTCATGGCAGAAGGACTCCTGGGCCAAGAAAGCTGCTGGGGGCAGTGATGTGGGACTTCAATGAACAAAAGAGTTTTGTGGGCTGGGCGGATGCTGACACGATCAGACACAGCAATAAGACAACTTGCCTTGCCCTCTGAGGGAGCAGCAGTTTATGCCATGTGTAAGCTCTAACATTGTGCAAGTCCTCCTCCGCCTCCTTCCTCCCCACTGCTATAAGATACACTGTCAGATGAACAGTCACTCTTCTCTCCCTCCTTTGTAATATAACAATATGGATGTTTATAAAGCTTCTCATCGCCATTTGAAGTCAATACAATTAAAGCATAATGCATCTTAATTGCCAGCCCCCCAGCCTTGTGCAGAACAAACAGCAGTCATCCCGATTAAGACAAGCGCTGGCTCTGAGCTGGGGAGGGCTGAGGAGCCAGGCTGCAACTTCTGCAAAAATGCTCCAGTCAAAACAACAGAGTTTGCACCAATGGTGCCTGGCTTTCTACACAGGCTTTTCCAGGCTCTCTAAAACTGTTTTTATATTTGTCATGTTCCCTGTCTCATAGTTTCCCAGAAGTAGGAAAAAAAGACAACCAATTCCATCATTCTGGAGAAACAAGGATTCCAACCGTCCATGTCAAGAGGAATGGGAGGAATCAAAAAGGGCATGGGCAGCTCCAGTCTATAATAACCCTAAGGCAGGAAGGCTGAGGTAGGGGGATCCTGATTTCGAGGTCAACCTGGCCTATCCAGGAAGACTCTGCCGCAAACAATAAACAAAGAAAAAAAGGCAATTGAAACCAGTTGTCTTAGAGGTACTTGAGCCCAAACCTTATGACCTGAGTTCAAGCCCTGAGAGCCACATGGTGAAGGAGAGAATGGACTCCCTATAGAGAATGGTCCTCTGACCACCACACATGCACAAAGAGGGAATAATAAATCAATGTAATAAAAATATTAAAAAATATTTTAAAATAGCTTTAAGCACTCACATTAAGGGAGAGAGAGGTGCTTAGAAAATGTACAACATGGGCTAGAGAGATGGCTCAATGGTTAAGAGTACCGATTGCTCTTGCAGAGGACCTGGGTTCGATTCCCAGCACCCACATGGCAGCTAAGAACCGTCTTTAAGCCTGGTAGCGCGCGCCTTTAATCCTAGCACTCTGGAAGCAGAGGCAGGCAGATCTCTGTGAGTTCAAGGCCAGCCTGGTCTACAAAGCAAGTTCAGGAGAGTTGGGGCCATAGGGAGACCCTGTCTCAAAAAAAAAAAAAAAAAAAAGTACAACGCACCCAGGACATGTGTGCAGGTTTCTCAAGAGAGAGTCACCTCACAGCCTGGGGGAGGAATCAAGTGAGCCACGTGTGGAAGAAGCTAAGAACAGCACCAGGATCCAGTCAGGACTTGTTAAACTGGAGTTGCTATTTCCAAAGAGCTTTGCGGTGTGCTCAGTGCTGCCACAGACAATATTTTCTCTTCACTAAAATCCAGATCATTTAGCTCTAAGCCAAAATATTTTTTAAAAAGTTCAGAATGCTGACTACAGTCTGGCATGCTTTACTGAACACATCCCAAGGCAGCTAGACTACCAGGTATGGTTTTCCTAGCTCCTGTCTTGATGGAATATTCCCCCTGCTGGAAAGAAATATGAACATGCCCACCTAGAAAGTGTGAACTATCCCAGTCATTTTTACTAACACCAGGGAGAAATGTGCACACTGTTGCTGATAAACCCCAGCACCCCACTTCCAAATGCCACCCTGTACTTTGAAGAAAAACAAACTGGGGAGGTGGATCAGGGAATTAAACTGTGATTTCCCCCTGATCAGAACTGGATTTCAGGGGCTGGAGAGATGACTCAGGGGTTAAGAGCACTGACTACTCTTGTAGAGGACCCAGGTTTACTTCCCAGCACCCACATTATGGTGAACAAGAGTCTGTAACCCAGTTACAGGAGATCCAACACCATCTTCTGGCCACCTCAAGCATTGTGTGGACATGATGCGCTTACATATATGTAGGCAAAACACTCATATACATAAAATAAAATAATATTTTTATTTTTAAAAAAGCCAGGTATCCTGGTGCACTTGGGAGGCAGAGGAAAGTGATCTCTGTGAAATAGAGGCCAGCCTGGTCTACATAGTGAGTTCCAGGTCAGCTGGGACTACAGGGAGAACCTGTCTCAAAACAAAACAAAACAAAAATACAGAGGGGCTGGAGAGATGGCTCAGTGGTTAAGACCACTGGCTGCTCTTGCAGAAGACCCAGGTTCAAATCTGAGCACCCACATGGTGGCTAACAACTGTCCATAAACTCTAGTTCCAGGGGATCTGACAGCCTCTTCTTTAGTCCACAGGCATAACACGGGTGCATATATATATATATATATATATATATGCCACATAACACTCATATGCATAAAATAAATATAAATAATAAAAACAATACACATATAACCTTGGACACCTTATAAAGTAACATCAAAAAGCTACATTGTGAGTGTGGGTCACTATCCACCCCCACCACACACACACAGGGCAGACTAAGCAGAAAGTGAGAAGGGGCTGAAGTTTTAGGACAACCCAATTTGCAGTGTTAGGTGACTCCAATACAGATAGGGCCACAAAAGTGTTGGGTCCAGAAGTAATTTGTTCAGGGCACCACAGTGAGTCAAAGCTCCAGCTATTCCCTCTCCAGCATCTTAATTTCCCTCTAAAGTGACTTTTCTCATCTATAAAACCAAGCCTATAAAGGTATACACCCTATAGGGCACTGTAAAAATTCAGTGAGTTAATTCATCCATTATGTTTAGCACAATAATTGGCACATACAAGAGTCTAATACATGTGGGGTTTTATTATTATTATGCCCCAACGAAGATCTATGCCTTTTCCATTACTCTTGAATAGGGTTCTGTTCCTGACTGGGAACAAAAGCTTTGTCGACAGGTGAAAGAGTTCCAATCCCTCTTTCAGACTCACGGGGTGGGACATGGACATCAGCAATATGACCCCATCTTCTTTGGAGTGGTGGTCATTTGGTCTGTCTACGATGAGGTTCACTTAGGGTTTCTGTGTAGCAGCCATCTAGGTTCTGAACCCCTTTTCGACAGGATGCCCATTCCCTGTGGAAATCAGCTCGTTCCATTCGGAACACCTGTAACTGGGAAGCGTCCTTTCCCTCTCGCTTCTCCTGGGCTCCTAGCCCTTCCTCTCCTCCTTCCTTTCTTTCTCCCCTCTGCCCTGTCTCTCCCCTCACAGATCCTCCAGTTCCAAGAGCTGGAAGCGCCACTATTCCAGAAGTCACTGTCCATTCATTGTGAATGTGTACAAAGCCCGGCAGGGGCATAATGTATCCCCCATCCTTGTGGAGACTCGGCCTTCAATGATGTGACAACTTTGTAAGTTTTGCGGGACCTACTTGAAGCAAAACCTTTTAACTTGGGGCTTAAGATTCATGAACGTCATCCACCAGTGCTACCCGTTTGTTTTCATTATTGACTGCAGCAACAACCAGATGAAACCTGAAATGGCTTATTCTGGAGTCCCAAGGCACAGATGGGTCGAAGTGCAAGCCAGCGGCAGGGCTGGGGCTCTGCGGATCGAAGCTCACAGGCCCAGTTCCTGGGAGGGGACCCTCTGTCTAGAAACAATCCTAGTACAGCTGGAATCCAGCCATCAGGGCCTGGGCCAGCGCGGCCACTTTAAGAGAGGGGCGGGGCCCGGCATAGGCAAGGCAGGGCCTGCCCACCAGGCTCCTTTTCCTTTTTGATCCATTCAAAAATTACTCATTGCAAATTCCCGAACTGCTGGGAGAGGAGAAGGAAGGGGGCGGAGGACGCAGAGGCTGCTGCAGGCGCAGCCCCGGGGCGTCCGGACCCCGCTGGCTGCAGGCTGGTCCCGCAGGAGCTGCTGGCCCGCGCCGGGCTCTGGTGGCCTCACCAGGAAGCGTCAGCACCGACACCGGGGAAGCCTTGAGCGCCGCCTTCGCCGCCCGCAGCCGAGCCCGGTCCCCCGCGGTTCTCGGACCATTGGCTCGGGCGCCCTCGCCGGCGATGGGCGGCCGCTGAGCCGGGACTCGGCACCGAGACCCCAGCCCGCTCGGCATGGCCGCGAGAGAGGAGCTGTACAGCAAAGTCACCCCCCGGAGGAACCGCCAGCAGCGCCCGGGCACCATCAAGCATGGGTCGGCGCTGGACGTGCTCCTGTCCATGGGCTTTCCCCGAGCCCGCGCGTAAGTCGCCGTCCCCCGCCACCCCCGGCCCTGCGACCCTCGGCTTCGCTCCGGCTCGCCTCCCCGCTCAGCGCGAGACCTGCTGGGGACACCATGGCGCGCGGGCGGCGGCACTCAGTCCCCAGCACGGGAGAGCGGTCGAGGGGTTTGCTTCGGGATGTTGGGCGGGCAGGGTGCCGGGTTCGAATCCCGACTGGGATGCCCAGAGCCCGGGCCCCGCGGGTGTCCCCAAGCGGTTCTCGCGCGCGCTCCCCGGGGAGACCTAGGCTAAGCCTGGGAGAGGCGGGTCCCTGGGGCACCCAGATCCATCCCGGTGCCCAGAGTGGGATTTTTCTGGGGAAAGCCAAGGACCCGGGGCAGGGAGGCTGGCGCCCCCCGCTGCAGCGGATTCCAGCTCCGGATGTTGCTCTCGGGTTCGGTCTCCCTCTGGAGTGGGAGGAGCGGGAGCGGGGGTGTCGCTGCGTGTTCATTGATAGGGAACGTGGAATGGGAAGGGGAAGCGATTCCTCCTGGGGACCAGGGTTCTCGTCAGTGGTGACGGCAGCGCAGAAATCTGTGGGTGCTTGAAAGTAAGGAGGGGGCGTCGTCCTCCTTCCTCCTTCCTCTCTAGGGTGGGCTGGGAAGGGCAGAGAGCGCAGGTGGCTGTCGCTGAAGCCTGCTGGGAAGTGGCCTGGTTGCCAGCTCGGGGCAGCAACGCAGGAGTCCTCTGGAGCTGTGGGACCTAGTGCCAGGGACTGGAACGCTGACTGACCGAAAGCCAGGCCTTTCTTTGGTTAGTCCCAGGCGTGCTAATTTCCTAGGTGGGGACAGAAGGTCCGGGACGGTGGCGGGTGCTGCTGCTCCTTTACTCTTTCAGTAACGTCACCTAAATCGGAAAATTGGACGAACTTTTCCCAGAAGGGGTCTAGTCCATGGAAGTTCTTTCCTTTCTATGCTTTTATTTGGCTAACTCTAGGTGTCCTCTGTGGCCCAGGGTGAACCTTGTTTCTTCGTTTCTAACTTGGCTGTAATCTCCTAATTAAAGTAGACTCCTGAAAGTATCATCCCACCCAGCCTCCTAGCACAGGGTGGAGTGCTGTTTTGGCGCAGTTTGTGAATGGCCACAAGGAGGTGGACCAAAGATTTCTGCTTCCTGCTGACTTCCAAGCATAAGGGCTTCAGCTCAGAATGCCAGAGAGATGATGTGAGGAGCTCCGGAGGGGGCTTCCGGTTGTGGGTCCTCCATGGAAGGTCCTGTGTCGGGACCTTCTTTAAAAAAAAAAAAAAAGAGAGAGAGAGAGATTTATTTTTATTTTATGTGTAAGAGTGTCTTCTCTGCATGTAAGTGCACTCATGCATGCGATGCCTGCGGATGCCAGAAGAGGGTATTAGATCCGCTGGAACTAGAGTTAACAGACAGCCTCCAAGTGGGTGCTGGGAAAAGAACTCAGGTCCTCTGGAAGAGCAGCCAGTGTTTCTTAACCACTGGACCATCTCTCAAGACCTCGTAACTTTTCTTTTAAAAAATTTATTTATTTATTTATTTATTTATTTATTTATTATTTATTTAAGTTTTTGTGACAGGTTCTCCCTGTAGCCCCTACTGTCCTGGAACTCACTATGTAGACCCGGCTAGCCTTGAACTCACAGAGATCCGCCTGCCTCTGCCTCCCAAGTGTTGGGATTACAGACACGTGCCACCACGCCTAGCTATTTTTTTATTTTTCGTGTATGCATGTTATACTTGCATGTGTGTAATTGAACCCATGTCATGCAGTGCCCACAGAAGACAGGAGAGGGCATCAGATCCCTGGAACTGGAGTTATGGATGGTTGTTATCTACCATGGGGGTGCTGGGATTTGAATCCAGGTCTTCTACAAGAACAGCCAGTGCTCTTAACCAATGAACCATCTCTCTAGTCCCCTGTTTGCTTTTCTTAATTACCAGGGAAGGATCTGGTCATACAACAGAATTTGCATCGTTCCAGGCACCTACTTTTTCTGAAATAAGACCAGCACTGAGGACCTAAATTGCTTAATTAAGGAAAGAAGTGACTGACTGAACTCCTTATGTTGCCATATTTGCTACTTGATGGGTTTTAAGGGAACAGCTTATTGACTGCAAAGGGTCTCGGGTCCAGGCTGACCAGTATAATGGTCTAATTTTGGCTTGCTCAGTTCCTGAGGTCTCATAACTTACTGTTTACTCTTGGAAACACTTTATCTTCATTGCCCAGGTATCTTCTTCCTAGCAGCTTAATGAAGAAGATACTATATGCCTGTTTTATGAGCCAGGAAGCTGAGGCTTAAAGAAGTCATGCGACTCACTTAAGGTCATAGTAAGCAGGGAAACAGATTCAAATCCAGGTGTCCGGTCTGCACAGCGAAGCCTCACAGATTGGCCATGGATAAGATGCTCAGAGCATTCTCTGCACCCAGTGGAAGTCACTAAGTGCCAGCTACTGTCATTTCTCTTGGCTGGTGGAACAAATGGCTATAGACTGGGTGGCTTAAATCAACAGAAATGTATTCTCTCGCTATTCTAAAGCCAGATATTCAAAATCTGTGTCTCTGGGATAAGACAGAGTGTCCATGTGTGGGTGCGCTCCCCACGGAGGCTCTAGGGGGAGCATCCATCCCATTCTTCCAGCTTCTGGTGACTGGCAGGCATGCTTTGGCTTGTAGCCACCTCATTCCATCCAGTCTCTGCCCCTATCCTCATAGTGACTTCTCTTTGTGCCAGATCTCCTTCTGGGTGTATCTGAAGAGGATACATGTAGAAAATTATTATTAATAATTATTATTATTGTGTGTGGATTTGCGTAGGAGGGAATTTGGGCCTGTGCGTTGGGATATGGAAGCCTCTATTGCTTTCCACATTATTTTTCCTTTTTTTTCTCTTTGACAGAGTCTCACTGTGTAGCTCTGGCTAGCCCAGAACTCACAGAGATCCACCTGCCTCTGCCTCCCTCTCAAGTGCTGGGATTAAAGACATGAGCCATTACAAGCAGATCACCACATAATTTTTTGAAACAGAGTTTCTCTCTGGTCTGGTGCTCATGCTTGGGCTAGACTGACTCTACTCCCCTCCCAGTGCTGAGATCATAGGTGCTGGCCACTGCCCCCAGCATTCATGTGGTGCCGAGGGTCTGAACTCAGGTCCTCATGCTTGTGCAGCCCATTCTTTACCCTCAGAACTGTCTCCACTGCCCCAAATAAATTACATTTATCTGACACATAAAAACAAAAATTGTGCACATTAATGGTATGTCATGAAATCTTTCCACGCATCTATATAAATTGTGTAATGTTGAAATTAGGCTAAGTTTTGGGGCTGGTGAGATGGCCTAGCAGTTAAGAGCACCGACTGCTCTTGCAGAGGACCTGGGTTCGATCCCCAGCACCCACATGGCGGCTGAGAACCGTCTTTAACTCCAGTTCCAGGGGAATCCAACACCGTCTTCTGACCTCTGAGGCATTGCATGACACAGGTGCACCAACCTACATGCAGACAGCACATTCATACACATAAAAAATAAATTAATTAAAAAAAAAGAAATTAGGCTAAGTTTTGCCTTAAACATTTGACATCTTCCTTCCTTCCTCTTTCCTTCCTTCCTTCCTTCCTTCCTTCCTTCCTTCCTTCCTTTTCCCCTTCCTTCTTTTTCCTTCTTGTTTTCTGTGAGACCCGGTCCTTCTGAGAAGTCCAAGCTAGCCTCAAACTCCCCATCCTGTTGTTTCATCTTCCCACGTGTTGGGATGACAAGTGTGTGCTACCAAGCTCATCTGTTTTCTTCAATTGTATGAATTTTCAAAGTCTTTTGTTTGTTTGTTTGTTTGTTTGTTTGTCTGACAGCATCTCACTATATATGTTGATGAGGCTGTTCTCAAACTCACAGATCTGCCTGCCTCTGTCCCTTGAGTGCCAGGATTAAAGATGTGCAGCACCAGGCTCAGCTGCTGTTGAGTTTTGTTTTGTTTTGTTTTGTTTTGGTTTGGTTTGGTTTGGTTTGGTTTAGTTTGATTCCGTTTGGCTTTTTATTGTGTTTTGACAGGACCTCCATAGTCACAGCCCACCTGGAACTCAGGATGTAGACAAGGGTGGCCTCCATCTCTCGAGTCCACCTGCCTCTGCCTCTGTGGGCTAAGATTAAGAGCCGGCATCACCACACCTGGTGTGCTTTTGATTATTTTTGAAATTGCATTTATTTATTTATTTATTTATTTATTTATTTATTTATTTATTTATGTGTGTGCACAAGTTGTTGTCCAATGACTTGCAGGAATTAATTCTCTCCTACATGTACATCCTGGGATCAGACTCAAGTCATCACCAGGCTTTGGCACCAAGCACCTTTAACCCCTGAGCTGTCCTGCCAACCCTAAAAAAATCCTTTCTTCTGAAAGGATTTCTGAAGATGCTGGCTTTCTGAAGTTGCTAAGAGCAACTGCCTTATTTTCTATAATTATTGTTTTTAATAGTCATCCTGTTGTGTAGTAGCACACTATACTGTTTGCCTCCTAATTGTAGCTTGGTGCCTACTGACCCACTTTCCCCAGCCCTGTCTCCCTTGCTCTCCATCACTGGGCTCCACCTTTCTCTTCTCCACTTTTTTAAGATTCCTTATGAGATCCTGGGGTATTTGTCTTTCTATGTCTAGTATATTTCATTTAATATAATTATCTGGTTGGCAAATGGCCTGATTCTCTTCTTTATGTAGGTCAGTAGTACTCCATTGTATATAAATAAATGCATACGACTACCCTTATGGTCCACTTGAGTTATCCAGAAAAAAATCTCTCCATGTCAAGATCATCCCTGAATTTCACTGTATCTGCAAAGTCTTGTCTTTGCCCTGTAAGGCAGCATCTACAGCTTTTAGAGATTAAGATGTGGGTATTGTTAGGACAGTCTTATTTAGCCTACCACAGCTATTATTTCTATTCCTGTGACAGAGAAAGCCTGTGTGAAGGATGTTAGGTTTCCTGTACTTTGTTAAATTTCTCCTAAAAGGGTGTGGCATTCTTGGAGTTGCCTGAGAAGGCCTTTTTGTTTTGTTTTTGTTTTTTGGAGAGGGTCTCTATCGGACCTTGAAGTATGGAGCTGAAGTTGGCCTTTTGTTCCTGCTCTTTCTGCTTCCTCTTCTCCATGGCTGGGATGACAGGCATGAACCACCACCCGAGATCCCCCAGAGCAGGCTGGAATTATTGTCCCTACCCCACCCCAAAGCCACATGTGATTGGCCTTCTCAAGGTCATTTAACCCAGGTCAGGAAGAAGGGACCAGCAGAGAGCAGACTTGTAACTTCATTTTGGAGAACTGAGGAAAAGACTACAAAGGCATCAGACTTAGTGATAAGAAACATCTTTCTAGAGCCATCAGCCTAGGGTGAGAAGCAAGCAGGAAAGAGCAGAGTTGTCCCTGGGGTCCAGAAAGACTGACTGTGATGTGGCCAGGTGACCAAGAGACCCATCCATCCTTCCGAGGAGGATGGTAGCTAGCCAAGTTCCCCTGAGGGTGTAACTAGGTCTGGTGTCCTGGGACAGAGATTGAGCCAGATCTGAGTGGCTGCAGAGAGACCAGGCCAGTCCTGTGCTGTGGTCCTGGAAATTGACTTAACCTTGCAGGGCCTTGCTGGCAGCTCTCAGAGGAGCACTCCTAATGAGCAGGGGCTTGTTAAGTGCTTGATGGAGCTAAAAGCAGCAGACTGCGGGGCTGGGCTAGCAGAGTGATCTTGGGGTATTTTCTCTCTACCTCATCAGTCCTCCCAGGGGCCTTTCCACCCCATATAAACTTCCACCCAACCCAAACCCTGCTGTGGAAGAACAAGAATGTGTGCATGGGGAAGGATGGAAAAGTGGCTGTTGCATTAGGGGGCGAAGAAAGAAACTTTCAAGGGACCCACATGGCCCATCCTTTTTTTTTTTTCTTTTTTTCCTTGCTATGTTCATGAACTCTGCTGGGCTCCAGAAGTTCTAAAAATAGAAACCCAGCATCCTCCAGGCCAATGAATCTGAAGGCAAAGGAAGAGTGTGCCTTGGGCAAAGGCCTGAGGCAGAGGAGGCCTCTAGGGCCAGACTCCGAGAATAAAGTCTAAAGAAGCACTAAGCATACCCCCAGCTTGGTCAAGGGTACCCCTGTCCCTGTGTTGCCCTGTGGCTGGTGTCTCTAGGGCTACCGTGCACCTTGGAGCAAGTCACTGAATCTAAGGATTTTTTTTTCATATACAACCCTGAGATGTTCTTAAAAGTTGTATTTTATTTGTTTTGCTTTTGAGACAGGGTCTCATGTAGCTGAGGTTAGCCTCAAGCTCACTGTGTATCTGAAGCTGATTTTGACTTCTGATCATTTCTTCTACCTGCAGAGTGCTGGGATTACAGGTGTGTACTGCCACATTTAGCTTATTTTTTTAAATATTCGTTTATTTTATTTCGTGCGTGTGATTGTTTTGCCTGCATGGATGTAAGCAAACCACATGAATGTGATGTCCGAAGAGGCCAGAAGAGGACACTGGATTCCCTGGAGGTGGAGTTACCATTGGTCACCATGTGAGTGTAGAGTGGAACCCAGATCCTCTGCAAGGGCAGCCAGTACTCTAAAGTGCTGAGCAATCTCTCTAGCCCCTTGATTTTATTTTTTATTTTATTTTTTCATACATTTTTAAATTGAATTTTTGTGTATTTCATACCTAACATTTTAATCAGTCTTTTTTTTTTTTTTTCTTTTTGAGACAGAGTCTCCTTTTAGTCCCAGCTGGCCTAGAGCTCACTATGTAGACCAGGCTGGCCTTGAACTCACAGAGATCCACCTGCCTCTACCTCCCGAGTGCTGGGATTAAAGGCGTGTGCCACCATGCCTGGCTTACATATGTTTCTTGATGATTGGAAAAAGGTCCTAAGACTAGAGCTGGGGTGTTTCTCGGTGGTGGCACACTTCCCTAACTGGCACAAAACCCTGGGCTCAATCATCAGCAATGCAGAGTAAACAAATAAATCATAAAAGAGTGTAGTCTCAGGAAGAGACCTGGCAAGAGGCAAGTATCCCACATTCTGGCCCAGCTCTTTACTGACACTTTGAGCTTCTACATTTCCCACTGAGCCCCTTCTCTCTCAGGACTGTGATCAGCTTCTGTGCATGTCAGTGCCTGTGCCATTAACTCAGGAGGCTTTGCTCATGTGGTAAATGGACAGAAGAAAACTTGGCAAGATGAAACACAGAATGCTGATTATTACTGTGGTATTAGTGTATGGGATGAGAAGAGAAGCAAGGGAGGGGGAGTTGCTGGTGGAACTGCAGGTGAGGATAGATGGGTGGCATGGGATTGTTCTTCTCAGCTGAGGATATCTGAGCAATGCCAAGTTTAAAGATCGAGACAGTGCAAGAAGGAAAGCCCTGGAATAAACACCCTGGACTTGGCGTTGGACAGTAACCTGTGTTAGCTATGCCTCACAGCCCAGAGATAAAGGCTGCTCAAAGCTGCTCCATGAGCAGTTCAGGGGCCACCTGCAGAGCCATGAATTAAAGTATTTAGTTTCTCTGTCTGGTTCTATCTTGCTTACCCTTTGGTTGACACTGGAGCCTCTGAAAGCACTTGTCTAACCGAGCATCTCTATAATGGAGGGGATGCTTCCCTGGACACCTCTGGTAGAAAATGACAATCAGGCCTCGCTTGCACCTGAAGCTCTCTTACAGGGCAAGACAATCTCTAATCTGCCTAACACAACTGTGTGTCCGTGTAACACTCATATAGTTCTGTGTTTTGGTGCAGGTTAAAAATTGCTCTCTGGTCCATTAAATATCAATGGTATCAGAGCAGCCCATGAAGCTAAGTCCAAGACACAGGCTTCATTTTGAAGATAAGAAAACTGGAGGACCCAAGGATTTGTCTATGGCCACATAGTGTTCTGGGGTTCCTAATGCCCTGTGGGTCTCAGGCGAAAACTGAAAGCCCAGTGGACTTTCTGGGTACATAGAGATCCCAATTTTAAATATATGTTTGTTTTTTTTTTTATTTGTATAAATCTATTGCATGCATGTAAGTGCACCTGTGTTGTGCAATGCCCATGGAGGTCAGAAGAGGGCATTAGATCCCCTGGAACTGGAGTCACAAATGGTCGTTAGCCGCCATGTGGGTACTGGGAATAGAACCTAGGTCCTCTGCAAGAACAGCCAGTGCTCTTAACTGCTGAGCCATCTCTCCAGATCTGAGATCTCAATTTTAAAAGAAAGATATTGGCGTGCTAACTTTTTAAGTCTATTGAGGTATAACTTGTATGTGATAAACAATTGAAGATGGACATATTTAGACAAATGAATACACTTGTGTGCTAATCACAATAAGACTCAGAATATCTGTTGCTCTTCAATGTTTTCTTGTGTTGGGCCTGCAAGATAGTTCCGTGGGTAAAGGCACTTGCCACCAAGCCTGACAACCTGAGTTCGATCCATGGGATTCACATGGCGGAAGGAGAGAACTGGCTTCTGTGAGTCTGTCCTCTAACCACGAATGCTCCCTGCCCCCCAAAACTAAATAAATGCAGAAGTCTTCTTGTACCATTTTGCAGTGGTCTCCTCTTGAGTTTCTATCTATCCCCTTATACCTTCCTGTCTGCTGCTTTCTGTCACTATTCGTAGACTTTTTCTAGACTTATGGATAAGTAGTAATGGTAATGTAATACATACATATTTATTTACATGGTTTCTTTCCTTGAGCAGTGTGAGTGAGCAGTGTGTGTGTGTATGCATGTGTGAGTGAGTGAGTGGTTTGTTTTTTTTTTTAGGTTTTCTGAGATAGATGCTCGGGTAGCCTAGGCTAACCTCAAACTTGCTATGTACCTGAGGCTTGTTTTGAACTGATCTTCCTGCCTTCACCTCACGCATGCTATGATGATGACAGGCACGCACCCCCCCTACACATACCTGAGCATAATATTTTTGTTCCACATCGTTCGTGAGGCCATAGTTTGCCTCTCTTGGCTGACCTTGATGTATCTGAATGTGCCAGTGGCATAATTATATATAACTCCTGAACATAGCTTCTATGAAAATTCTCTGTTATGCCCTAATTTCTAATAATAACTTTAGGCTTTGAGACCACATTGGAGATGACACAGCAGATTCTCGTGCATAATCACTCTCAGGTCTCAGAAATTGAAAATTTGATGAGGAAACAGGCCCGGAAGACTAAGGGCTGTGGAGATGTGAGAGCACCCTGCTTTACCACAGGGTCTTGTGGCCTTTTCACCACCTTGTTTTCTTCAGCCTCTTCCCACTCCATCTGCCTCTGGGCAGCCGTTCTTGGTGTTAAACACTTGGCTGTGTCTCCCACCAGAGCTGCTCCGGCTAGGAGGGTAGCGCTGTGGCAGCCTCTGCCATCCAGGCAGTATTGCACATGGGGCATCCAAGAGACCCTGTCTTTATCTACCTTGTCTCTCTAACTTGATGTGTAAAACTTTGACATTGTTCCCGGGTTTGAATTCGTTTCCATCCAGGAGAGCCTGGGCAAGTTGTTGAACACATCATGTCTCGGTATTCCTGTCTGTAACCCCCTCCCAGCCGCCTAGATATATAATTCTTTGACTCAAGGAGACTGCCTCAGTCTCCTACGTAGCTGAGACCATAGGTGTGTACCACCAAGCCAGCTCTGCCCATACAATTCTGACAGTAACAAAGGACTGTGGTTTTTCTGAGAGGTGCAGTCCATGCAAACAGTACGGGAGTGATGGGTAGTCTGTCAACCCTCAGTACCAGACAGGCTTTACTCCCTCTCAAGGCTGTGTTATTCTGCTTAGTGCTGGCTGCTGTCTGGCTGCCCTGTGTCTTTCTTTGCCCCTTTCTGGGCTGGATACATAGCCTTGAGAAGTCTGTGGTGCTTTCCTCCTTGACTGCTTTCTGCTCCCATGTGCCTGGCTCTTTCCAAAGAGGCTAGAGCAGTGCCAGGCAGAACAGAAACAGCAGAGTCAGCATCACTCAAGCTGCTGTAGTAAATGGCAGGGCACAGGGATACGAAGGAGCACCATATGGCTGTCTTCTGATTATTCTCAAATGGAATCAGACTTCAGGAGAGAGAGAGAGAGAGAGAGAGAGAGAGAGAGAGAGAGAGAGAGAAAGAAAGAAATAGATCCTGTCTACAATGTGATGGGCACAGCCCCAAGCAGGACAGAGTTAGTGCCAGAGAAGGGTGCCCCCATCCCATCCTCACGGGGACTGAAAGTCCTCGTCTTCTTTACTGGAGGAGTCTCCCAGTGGCCACTGGGAATTCGTCCAAAGACTTCTGGGAGAATCTTTGAAGATTTTCTCTTTTTTTTTTTTTTTTTTGAGAGACAGGGTCTTACTATATATTCCTGACTGCTCATGGAACTTAGAGTGTAGACCAAGCTAGTTTCAGACTCACAGCCTCTGCCTCTCAATGCAGAGATTAAAGATGTGCATCACCACACCTGGCTTGCAGCACCTCTTTTTTCCCTGGAAGACGGGTGGGTAGATATAAATCTACCAGAGTCAGGTACAATGATCCCCTTTCCCATTCCAACCTTCTTCTTTTGGTATTTTGAAGACAGAGACTTACTATGGAGTCCACGTTGGCCTTGAACTCTTGATCCTCCCGCCTCAGGCCTGTCTGTGTTCCCTTTCTAACACCCCCTTCCTGGTGAATTTGAGTCATCCTCTTTGCCCTCTATTATTTATGAGAATTGGGTGCCTTGGATGATGATCTGAATGTCTCTGAGCTCTCACTGTGGCAACAGTATCCTACTAAATTCTGTGCAGTGCTTAGGGGGATAAGACAAGCATTGCTTTTCCCGCTGGGCACTGTAGGCAGCCACTGTGCTGGCTGCCTGCAGATTTTCTCCAATAGCCTTCGAGTGGTGGGTGGATGTCCTCTATATTCACAGGAATAAAACAATAAAACTCTCTTGAATGTGCAAAGGCTTTGAACTGTTACCCCAGGGTAGCCCAATAGCAGAACACAATGCAGGTGGGCAGGTTTGCCATTCTGACCCAAGACTGGTGACACCTGAAACTGGCTTTCTTGACATTTTAGACTCACATCCTGTTCCTTTTTTTTTTTCTTTTTGTCTTTTTGAGACAGGGTCTCCCTGTAGCCCCAGCTGTCCTGGATCTCACTCTGTAGACCAGGCTGGCCTTGAACTCACAAAGATCCTCCTGCCTCTGCCTCCCGAGTGCTAGGATTAAAGGTGTGTGCCACCACATCCTTCTTAGGTCTGAATGTTCCCAGATGCAAAAGGGGTTGAAGCCAACTCTCTGTAAGATCCTTTGCAATCACGCCAGGTGACCTGCACAAGTGCTTTTGAGCATCACGGGGCTGTTTTCATAGCTTTGTTTCCATTCCAGAGCACCTGGTTTTAATACCTTCATTTTTAATTTCTTTTCCCCTGTGCTTTATTGTTAAAGGAAACTCTTCAGGGGCTGGAGAGATGGTCTGCTGGGTAAAGGGCCTGCCACACAGGTACGAAGACCCAGGGCCATTTCCCACACCCACATAAGAAGCTCGCTGTGGTGGCTTACCCTTGAGAGCGCAGCACTAGGGAGGCAGAAACAGGTCGACTCTGGGACCTGATGGCCAGCTGGCCTGGGCTAATCACAGAGCTCAAGCTCCCAGATCCTAGGGAGAGCCTTGTGAAAATACAAGGTGGAACCCGGTGTGGTGGTACATACTTTTAATCCCAGCACTCAGGAAGCAGAGGCAGGTGGATCTCTGTGAAACTGAGGTCAGTCTCGTCTACACAGTGAGTTCCAGGCCAACTGGGGCCATAGGGAGACCCTGCCTCAAAAGCAAAACAGAAAAATAAAGTGACAGTTGCTGAGGAACGACCTGAGGTTGTCCTCTGGCCTCCACATGCACACACATGTACATCTGCACATGAACACACATACACACACACACATGCTCTTCAGGACTGTTGGTATTCTAGAGAGTAAATAAACAGCAAGCAAGCAAGCTATGAGGCAGTTACGGCTGTGGGGAGTCAGTTAACGAGTATGCATTAGAATAATTTTCCAATTGATATGAAATGTGCTTTTCTGCAAAATACAACCGAAGTGCTGGTTAAGTAAGAGAGGAGGTCTTGCCTCCAGCCCCGCACTGGGGTGAACACATGACTCGCAGACAACACTGTAGTTAAATGGACGTCTCCCCTTTGGCGGGGTTGCCAGCTGTTTGTGTAACACTTTCAGTGTTCCCTGCCTCCCGTGGAAGTGTATGCATTCTCACACACCTGGGCAGTGAAGTCCACCAGGACCTCAGCTGTCCATATGGAGGTGAGAAACTGTAAGAAACACCAGCCTGGGGGTCACCAGCCTGTGACATGCCCTGGGGGAGGGGGAGGGGGAGGGGGGGGCACAGATGGCCAGGGCCTGCTTTCAGGTGTGGCTGTTCACGGGTGGGAGGAAGCTTCCTGGGAATCAGGTGGCAGAGCTGTTCAGAATCTTCTGCATCAACTGTGCCCCATTCAGAAATATTTACCAAGAGCATCCGCTCTCTAAATGTTTATTCTTTCATCCTCAGTAGGAAACAGGAAGGAGATATGCTTCCAGGGCTGCTGTTATGAACAGCGTGTTCAGCTGCAGACACGTGCAGCAAGAGAACCGTGCAGGGTTGCTGAAGCCCCAGCTAGCACGGTCTGCAGACTCACTTCCTACTCTGTCTCTCCTCAAGCTGCCTGCCTGCCCGCCCAACCTTCCTCCTTTTTGGCTGATCACGTTTTATCCATCTCAGACTAGTTCAGCCATGATGCACTTGGCTTCCCCTTCCTCTCCTCTCCCTTAAGTCTCACTAAGCACCACCCCATAAAAGGAGCCAAGCAAAGAGGATTATGCCCATGTCACCTTCTGAGGACACAGAGTCAGCTGCCCAAGGTCCTTTGCCACTTTCTCCCTGAGAAATTTCTATGGTGACACAGTTTTTAAACATGAATAGACCCTTCACTACATACTCGTTGGGCAGCTGCGATAGCCTGTCACAATAGGAATTGGAAGCACAAAGATAATTAGTATAATATCTCCTTCTCTAGGAATTGGCAATCTAGTGTGAAAGGCAGAAATCTGTGATCATGTATAGTACATGCAATGCAAGAGAGAAAGATGCAGTGGGCTGGGGATGAGGCTCCGTCTACAGAGTGCTTGCCTCCCACACACAAAGCCCCTGGCTTGATCCCTAGAACCTGGTAAGTGGGGAGTGCTGGGATCCTGGCACTCAGGAGATAGAGGCAAGAGGTTCAGAAGTTCAAGATCATCCTCAGCTACAAGCAAATTCCAGGCCAGCCTGGGCTACATGAAACAGGAGGAAGATTATAGAACTAGATGACCAGACAGGGAACCTTGAGTTTGAAGTGCAATTTGATAGGAGCAATGCTCTTCTTTAGGCTGGGAGGGAGGGGCTCGGTAGGCCAGTTCAAAGGATTCAATATTGTTGCTGGAGAGTGGATAAGAGCTCTGTGTGATCTTGCAAAAGATGCATATTTAGTTCTTAAGCACCCCAATGGTGGCTAATAGCCATCTATAGCTCCAGTTTCAGGTATTAGAGACTCTCTCTGTCTGCTGTGGGCATTGCATATGTAAGTGCACGTACATCCATCCAGACAAAACACTCATACACATAAAATTTCTAAAGGATTGAGGTGGCATTCCTGAGTCAAGACTCCAAACTCAGGTGTGGTGGCACACGCCTTTAGTCCCAGCACTCAGGAGGCTGAGGCAGGCAGGTCTCTGAGAGTTCAAGGCCAGCCTCATCTACATATCCAGGCTAGCTGTGGCTACAGGGAGACCATTGTCTCAAAAAAAAGAAATAGGTTTCTAGAGCTGGGATCAAAGCTATTACCTGGATCAGCCTTATAAATTGATTCTTTCTTTTTTTCTCCCTTCCTCCCTCCTTTTCTCCCTTGCTTCCTTCCTGTTTATTTTCCTTCCTATTTATTTTTATTTTTTGACTTTGAGACAGAGTCTCACTGTAGTCCAGGCTAGCCTCACAGCCCTCTTGCCTCTGCTTGCTGCATATGGGACTGTAGGCAGGGGTGCCACCGTGCACAGCTTCCCTGTCTTCTCCTTTGCTTGGCTTCTGTCCAAGCAAAGGAGTGCAGGCCAGGTCCTCATCCTATGCTTGCAGCTCGTCCTACAGAAGACAGAACTCAGCTATTCTTAGGCTGGTTGGAATGGTCACCTCTGAGAAGGAGGGTGGGGTGACTGGGCGGGGTGACCGAGCATGGAGATGACGGGAAGTTCGGTCACTCACCACCATGAAGTGAGAACAAGAAATGTCCTATGGGCTCTTGAGATGAACCACTGGGTTCAAGCCCTGGCTCTGTCCTCAGAGGACATGTTTGGGTTTTTTTGGTTTGTTTTGGGGTTTTTTTTTTTTGGGGGGGGGGGTGGTTGTTTTGTTTTGTTTTGTATTTTTGAGACAGAGTCTTCCTTTTAGTCCCAGCTGGCCGGGAGCTCACTCTGTAGATGACAAGGCTGGCCTTGAACTCACAGAGATCCGCCTGCCTCTGCCTCCCAAGTGCTGGGATTAAAAGCATGTGGTTTTGAACAAGTTATTTCTAAAGGTTTGATGGACAAATGGATAAAAACACAAAAAGCCTTGCGCATGCAAAGTGGTGCTGTTACTTCCTGTCAGAAGTTGGGACCTGGTGCTGGTCTCCTCTCGGGGGGAGGTGGTGGCACCTTCCCCTGGCTCCCTGGTTTCAGATGATAATGTTTCAGAGGACATGCTGGCCACCCAAGGAGCAGCGTCATTGAAATGAACACTTCCTTCTGGAGGCTTCCATTTTCACCTCATCTCTTTTGGGAAGTAGGGATGTGAGTCATGAGGGGTTAGCAAGTGGCTTTTGTGAAACATGGGAGGTTTTGTGCAATGTAGCACACACGGCCAAAGGCATGTGTAATTGCTTCCATTTGCCACTGTTACAAATTATTACAAAATCAGCAGCTTTGAAAACTCGAGTTTCTCTTACATTTCGGGGGTCAGGAGTCCAAAATGAGCCAAGGAGTCCTTTTCTTTCCTTTTTTGTTTGTTTGTTTGATTGTTTACTTGATAGTTTTGATTTGGTTTGTTGAGACAGAGTCTGGCTAAGTAGCCTGGCAGGCCTGGAACTTTGTATGCAGGACAGGCAGTCCTGCTTCTTGCCTCCTGAGAGCTGGAATTACAGGCATGTACCACCACATCTGGCTCCAAAACGTTTATTATGGATTGACATCAAGGTGTGGGCAGAGTGGTGTTCTGTCTGCAGGCTCTCGGACACTGTGTGCTTGCCTTTCCCAACCCCTGGAGTACACTTACATCCCTTGGCTAGCAGCCTCTTCCTCCACCCTCAAGACACGTGGCTCCAACCTCAGCCACCATCATCATATCTCTTCCCCTGCTACTGACTCCCTCACCTCACTCTTTCCATTCTAAATACCCTTGGGATTACACCTCCCCAGTTTAAGAACCTTAGTTTAACCCCATCTGCAAAGTCTCCTTTATCCTATGACAGCATCCAGGTCCTGGGGACTAGGGCGTGGGCAGCGTCAAGAACAGTTTACCTGGCCAACGACTGCATGCAGTCTGCAGTCTGCATTTCTTCACCTCATCTGGCTTTCTCCTCACTGACTCTCTTTTGGTGCCTCATCACCTGTACTCTTCCCAGCCCTGACATTTGCAGCTGACCTACTATGTGCTAAGCATCTATTGTGTGCAGTCTTTTTTTTTTTTTTTTTTTGGTTTTTTCAAGACAGGGTCTCCCTGTGTCTCCACCTGTCCTGGAACTCCCATTGTAGACCAGGCTGGCCTTGAACTCACAAAGATCTGCCTGCCTCTGCCTCCCAAGTGCTAGGATTAAAGGCATGCACCACCACACCCAGCTGTGTGCGCAGTCTTTTAAATATTGTAAGTGCATAATGTTTGGCTCCTCATAACAACCCTGTGAGCCAGAGACACTGTCCCCAGTTTTTGGATGAGAGGACTGAAACAGAGATTTTAGATAGGCTGAAGTCACACTGCTAACAAGTGTTAGGACTGAGATGCAAAGCCCAGGCAGTTCTACTGAGCTAGAGCTCCCTTCCTTTCTTTCTTTCTTTCTTTCTCTTATTTCTTCCTTCCTTTTCTTTTCTTTACTTTTTCTTCTTTTTCTTTTCTCTTTCTTTCTTTCTTTTCTCCTCACTCTTCTTCTCTTTCTTTCTTCTTTTTTCTTTCTGTCTTTTCGTTCTTTCTTTCTTTTCTTTTTCTTTTCTCTTTCTTCTTTCCTCTCTCTCNCCTCCCTCTGGCTTTCTCCTCACTGACTCTCTTTTGGTGCCTCATCACCTGTACTCTTCCCAGCCCGACATTTGCAGCTGACCTACTATGTGCTTAAGCATCTATTGTGTGCAGCTTGTCTTTTTTTTTTTTTTTTTTTTGGTCTTTTCAAGACAGGGTTCCTCTTGTAGCTCCAGCTGTCCTGGAAACCAACATTGTAGACCAGGCCTGGCCTTGAACTCACAAAGATCTGCCTCTGCCTCTGCCTCCCAAGTGCAGGATTAAAATAAGTGTCGAGATGTAAAAGCATTGCCAACACACCACACCCAGCTGTGGGGAGCGCAGCCAAGGAGGGCGGTTGAAAAATCTGAAGTAATAGGCATAAGGTGGCAACCGTATCAAAAAGCGTTGACGGAAGCAAGAAACGCCCAGGTGGATGAAGGATGAAACAGAGATTTAGAAGGCAGTCATCATGTAACAAGTGTTAGGACTGAGATGCAAAGCGCCAGGCAGTTTATGAGTATGCAGAGCTTTCTCCTCTTTCTTTTCTTTTAGTTCTTTCTTTCTTTTTCTTTTCTTTCTTGTCTTTCTTACTTTCTTTCTTTCTTTCGTCGTTCTATCTTCTCTTTCTTTCTTTCTCTTTCTTTCTTCCTTCCTTTCCTTCCTTCCTTTCCTTTCCTTCCTCCTTCCTTCACTCACTCATCACTCACTCCATTTATTCACTTCCTGCACGAGAGAGCTGCTAGGATTTAACCCCAGGGCCTCAGGCATGCTGTCTCGCAACATTGGACCACAGAGGTACATCCCAGTCCCTCTTTTCTTTTAGGGTTTTAAAATCATTTGTCATTTTATTTATTATTTATATGCCATGTGCCACAAAATGTGTACAGATGTCAGAGCACAACTTGCAAGGATCAGTATTCTCCTTCCAATGTCTCAGTTTTATCCATTGAGCCATGTTATCTGCCATAAAATTTCTATTTTATGTACAAACATGATCTTTTTCATCAGTAGATGGTCTTGAATGACTCGTTTTAGGAAGGTCACTTAATCATCCTTAAGAAATTCTTGTCCTGGGCTGGAAGAGATGGCCTAGCGTTGTTGAGAGTGCCGACCCCAGCTTGCAGAGGACCCGGGTTCGATCCCTAGCACCCACCAGGCGGCCAAGAACCGTCTGAAAACTCCAATTCCAGGCGAAACTCCAGTTCCAGGGGAATCCAACACCCTCTTCTGACCTCTGATCTGGCATTGCCAACGACAGCGGTGTCACAAACCCGAATGCAGACCGTACATTCCACACATACAAGAACTAAAAAAATAGAGTAATAAATAAATAAATTCTTGTCCTTAGAGCTGATGGAAATATGGCCAATCTAGGTTCAGCCCATATCGGGCTTGATCCCATAGGATCAGGCCTTCCAGGCTGGAGCTTACAGGAAGTGTGAGCGCCTTGGCTGGATTTTCCTGGGTGGCTTCCCTTCTGTGGCTCCAGCTGGCCTGGAACTCACTAAGTAGACCAGGCTGGCCTAGAACTCATAGAGATCTGGGCTGGGGTTAAAGGCTTTAATGGTGTGCACCACCACCACACCTGTGAGCCTCTTAACCAGCACCCGAAGTGTTTTCCTGTGACTGGTGTTTTATGAAATCTGATGAATAACAAAGGCAGGAAACTTGAGCTCCAAATAAATGATGTGATATTCCTAGATTACACTGAACCCTGAACCTGACTTGCCCCTTGGTTTGGTTTGTTTCTGGGCCCTACCAAACTGCTGTGGTTGGTGTCTATCTTTGAACTGGATGTGTGCATGTGTTGTCTGTACTGTGTACTACTCAGATCCAACTCGGGAGTGAAGCTACTGGCTCGTTGTCTGTCTGTCTGTGCTACTCCAGCTCCACACTGAGGGAGGGAAGACACTGGCCGTCTGTATGTCTGTCTGTCTGTCCGTGTTGTACTCAGCTCCCCACTGTGGGAAGGGTAAGACCTGGATAGTCTGTCCGTATGTGTCTCGTGTACTCAAGTTCACAATGGGACGGGAGGAAAAATGGACTGTCTGTCTGTCTGTCTGTGTACTCAGCTCCCACTGTGGGAGGGAAGACACTGGCTAGTCTGTCTGTCTGTCTGTCTGTGTACTCAGTTCCCACTGGGAGGGAAGACACTGGCTGGTCTGTCTGTCTGTCTGTGTACTCAGTTCCCACTGGGAGGGAAGACACTGGCTAGTCTGTCTGTCTGTCTGTCTGTGTACTCAGTTCCCACTGTGGGAGGGAAGACACTGGCTAGTCTGTCTGTCTGTCTGTCTGTCTGTGTACTCAGCTCCCACTGTGGGAGGGAAGACACTGGCTAGTCTGTCCGTCTGTCTGTCTGTGTACTCAGTTCCCACTGTGGGAGGGAAGACACTGGCTAGTCTGTCTGTCTGTCTGTGTACTCAGCTCCCACTGTGGGAGGGAAGACACTGGCTAGTCTGTCTGTCTGTCTGTCTGTGTACTCAGTTCCCACTGGGAGGGAAGATACTGGCTAGTACTTGGGTCTCACCCAGGCCCTGCCAACGAACCCCCCCTTCCATTTCTGCTGCCAGTCAAACCACCCAGACACCGAGGTAGAAACAGGAAGCATACTCCTATTCCTGTGGCTTCAAGGGAGTCCCTGGGCAAAACGCCTAGTGGTTTGTCTAGTACTCAGGTTTGTGGTCAGAGGAACATTCCAATTCCTGCTGCCTTTGGGCTAATTACAAAATCCCTGTAAGCCTCAGTTTTATCATCTCTTAAATGGAGGTGATGGTATCTACCCTAAGGAATTGTTAGGACTATTAAAGGAACTATGGCCTGTGGACAAAGTGCCAAGCCTGACAGACAGGATGCGTTAAGAGAAATGCAGAAGGGAATTCTGGGTATAGAGGGGATTTTTCTGTTTATTTTGGTTTATTGTTGTTTTGAGACAGGGTCTCATGTAGTTCAGACTCCAACTCATTGTAGGGCTGAGGATGACCTTGACCCTCATCCTCCTGCCCCGCCTTCCACGTGCTGGGGTTGGCATGCTGCCTGGCATGTTGTGGTTTATTTTTGAGTCAGGGTCACTCTACATAGTCCACCTAGACCTGGAGCTCAGGATCCGCTTGCCTCTGCCTCCCTAGTGTGGAAATCTTAGGGATACTCCACCACACCCTGCCCAGTGAAGATAAGGAGATGGCGTTCCCCTTCTCTCCAGCCTCTTTGAGATGGAAGGAGGGGATAATTTAAATAGCATTCAGTCAAATATCTAACTGGCATTCTGGGGAGGGGCTGTGAGATAAGGTGCTGCCTTAGGAATGTCAAAAGGCTCTCTGCCCAGGACCTGGCTGCACCATTCCCGGCTTCCCCTTGGCTGCACAGGTGCACAGAGGCGTTGTTTGTTCTCCCTTATCAAGCAGGGTCTGTAGCTAGGAGTGTTGGCTCTGGCTTGTGACCCCTAGGAGGGTCACAGCACCTGGGAGGCTGAGGCACAGGCCTCACAACCTAGCATGTGTAACATTCTGGGTTGGATCTCCAACACTGTATAAATCCAACATGGGTGGTACAAGTCTGTAATCTTAGTACTTAGGAGGTAGAAACAGGAGGATCAGAAGGTCATCGTTGGCTACAAAGTGAGTTTAAGGCTAGCCTGGGCTACATGAGACTGTCTCAAAACAACAATCAGGGGCTGGAGAGATGACTCAGTGGTTAAGACTACTGGCTGCTCTTACAGAGGACCTGGGTTCGATTCCCAACACCCACATGGCAGCTAACAACTCTCCGTAACTCCAGTTCCAGGGGATCCAATGCCTTCTGATTTCAGTGCGCATAGCAGGATAACGGGGCCCTGACACCCATGCAGGCAATACACTCATACACATAAAATTAAAAAAATAATAATAAAAATTAAAACAACAACAAATGAACAAACAAACCAAAAATAAAGAAGAGCCTATATGGCTGAGCCTATTGGCACGGGCCTGTGATCTCACCATGAAGGGCACCTGGGGCACAAGAATGGTGGGAGTTCAAGACCAGCATGAAGTACACAGTGAGACCTTGCCTCAAAAACAAAACGAACAAACGACAAGGGGGGGGTGCGGAGGGGGAGCGGTGCTGGGAATGTAGCTCAGAAGTAAAGCACTTGCCCCGCAAAGTTCAAGGCCCCGGAATCCCCAATTCATTAAAAACAAGCAAGCAAACAAGCAAAACCAGAATCCATGACACTGTCAGTCGGGCCGTGATAATGACATGGGACCAAACCTGTGAGTGCCAACTTGCAGGGAGGTCTTGAAAATCAACTGATCCATCAACAGGAGCCTCCCAGAGATCCCAGGCCTGCAGCATCCTTCATGCCTGGGGCTCTTATCTTACTCAGTGTGGAAGATCACAAGGGAAGGTTGAAAGGCATGGGTCTTGCTGTCTGGTCATTCTTTATTTTTATTTTTATTTATTTATTTATTTTAATTTAATTTTTATTGATGGTTTGTGCATTTCGTACATCATTTTCCAATTCAGATCAGGCATATTTCCCTTTCCCTTCCCCCCCACCCCCACCCCATCCCAGATCATGTATTCTGCCATAACTGTCCTGCATCTTTCAGGTTTTTTTTTTTTTTTCATTTTTTAGATATAAGTGATAATCCATGAGTAAAAGAATCCTTCATGCAAAACCAATCTTACAGACTGTTGTGCCCAAACCCCACAGTCCCACACCATTGTGGGGGTGACAGGTTGTTTTGTTCAATCAAGTTGATCAAATGAGTGTCCAGATAACATTGCTGTAGTTTCACCATTCACCCCAATCGCAGCCTTTACATCTACCACGCCCCTCTTTCGCAATTAGTTTCCCATAGCCTTAGAAAAAGGGCCACAGGTGATGAGAAGTAAAAACTGTCCTCTCTCTCTGGAGCTTTATTTGGATTCTGGTCAACTCTGGCTGTTTCCCTTTCATGGGCTGACAGTTTGTTCAGGAGTAACCTTTTGGATCCTACTAATGAAGCACAAGCAATTAGAAATATAGGTATTTAAGCAGCATAATAGTTATGGTAGGTTACTTTGGCATAGACACATATGTTTGGATGATATGTTAATCCATGAATTACAATTTTTACCCCCTGATGATATATGACAGGGTCTTACTGTGGCTTATAACATCTTAACCTGTAGAGGATGTAGGGCTTGTGGCATCAGCCATGGGTTATTCCTCCAAGGAGAGAGCCAATAGCCAATTAGATTTGGGATATACAGGCACATGGCTGCCTCTGCTGCACAGTATTTCCAGGCAGGTGAGGTGTAGCTGGTGCTGACGGTGGAGTCTTGCTTGACTCAGGGAGCCCCGTATTTGCTTTATAACCAATAAAGCTGTCTGGTCATTTAAGATGCTGCCGCAGCACTCCCCAACCTCACTCCATCCATCAGTCGTGCCAGGGTGTGTCTGTCTCCTTGTGGGCCGCAGCGGACAGTGCTCTATAAACACTGGAGAAGGGAGGTGGGCCTGTGCGGGAGGAGTTCAGGGCATCAGGGAAACTCTCCAGCAAGCCAGTCATGCCTGGGTGGTGAAGTGTCTCAGTGAGCGGACTCTTGAGAACTTGGATACCAGTTTGGAGGATGTGGAGGTTAAATCTTAGCAAGTGAAGTTGTAAATTTTTTGTTGTCTGGCATTCCTTCCCTTTCCATCCTCTGCAGTCTGGGGAGCAGTCTTTTGCTTCTTCTGAATTGTTCTAGAAATCAGGGATGGGGGCTGGGAAGTTAAAGTTGGAGAATGCATGACAAGATAAAGGGAGAGTCAGGGCAGACAGAGTCCAGTTCACTCAACAAAGGTTTATTAAGCCATGACCCTGACAGGCACCCGATTTTGCTGTGTTGGAAGGATTGTTTAGGAGAAGAATCAGACGTGATCAGATCGAAGGGGAGGAAAGGAGACCCCCTGTAATCTGTGGGCCATCGAATGGACACAGGAGACTTATTTGGGAAGCTGTGTTGGGGAGGTTATTATTGCTGGGGCCGGGATCAGCTTTTAGTTCCCAAAGACAAAGAATGTTTAGGAATTAGTGTCCCCTCTAGAGGCCCAGTGTTCATACTCTGTTTCTGTTGAGTTCCTAGAAAGACCCAAGAGTTCCACTTTGGTCTCAGGAACATGTCTGAAGTGTTGGGGTACCAGGCTGAGTTAGCCTGGGTTCTGAGGTCTTTGGGGATGAAGGTCTCTTTATGAATCGGTCTGGATAGTTGCTTTCTGCACACAAACTTCCCAGGGTGGATCAGGGAGATTATCCACAAGCAAAGTTGATGGCATGTTATGTGACAAGCTACTGAGAGGCCAGCTTTGACAATCTGCTTGATGGGCAGTTCCTTGGGAGATGTACCTGCCCCAACTGAACTGGAGACCTGTAACCGTGCATGGAGACTCCAGACTGGCATTTTGAAAATGGAAATGGAGGGTGGGGGCCGGTGGAGACTCAGACAGCAATGAAAAGGAGGGTAAACAAGTCCCTGTAACTAAGCCAGGGCACAAGGGCTGCCCTGCAGAGGGAAAAAAGGAACTGCCAATCTGGAGAGAAGGGAAGTCCAGGTCCTCCGGGCTCCCGAGGATGGCTTAGAATTCGGAATAGAGCTAGGAGACTGAGATTTTGAGCAATAAGAAGAGTCACTGTGGATCTGGCTTGAACTCCATACAAGAGAAAGTTCCAGATGGGATGGATGTTCTTTCTGTTGTCTGCAGTTTCTAAGGATGGGTTGCATGTATATTACAAGAATTATTTTCAGTGAAGAGTCCAAGACTGTTTCTGTGTTTGGAGGCTCTTGGCTCTGGAATTGGTTTTCTGTTAAGGGACGTTTCCTTTACAAAGAAAAGAAGCAGGCATCCACCCGGGTTCCCCATCCTTCTCAGCAACCCACCCGTCATTTTATAGTCTCCTTCTAATACAGTGTTTTTGTTTTTAAAACACACATGGTTGAGTCTGCACAGTACTAGTATCACAAAGAACAAATAAAAAGTGGCCTCTACCTTCTTGGCATCCCTGGTTAGGTGGAGACAAGAAGTAAAAGAAAAGTTAAAAATGAAAGTAAAATATAAAAAAAGTGAAGGAATAACTGTATTGAACTATGCTAAGGGTCCAGAAACAAGGTGGTCTAAATGGGGAATCAATCACAGGAGCTAGGAAGGAGGTTTTATTTCTTTTTTATTTTAATTTTTGCTTCATGTGGATGAAGACATTGCTTGCCTGTACATAAGTATGTGTGTGTGCAGTGCCCAAAGAGGCCAGAAGAGAGTGTTGGATCCCCTGGAACTAGAGTGCAGACAGTTGTTAGAGTCCATCAGGTGGGTGCTAGGAACTGAACCCAGATCCTGTGCAAGAACAGCCAGTGCTCTAACCTCTGAGCCATCTCTCTAGCTCCCAGGTGTGGCAAGTAGGGGGCCAGTGGTGGGGGGGTGTGTTTCTACCAAAGAGCTGGAAGCAAATTCATATTACTTTCTTGAAGGTATTGAAGATAAATGCTGATCTGTTTAATCATCATGTGGGTGTGTGTAGGTGTGTGGGTGTGCACGTGTACATGTTTCTGAGGCTCACACTTGGGGCTTCATGCATGCTGAGCAAACACTTTACTGCTGAGTTTCATCCTCAGCGGTATCTCATCCTCGTCTTTTGCATGCCATTCACCAGCCTTTGAACTCAGCCCTATCCTAAGCAAAGGCAGTCAGTGTTAACAACCCATTTACAAATGAGGCCGGGAGGCTCAAAGGGGCTCTTTCCTTGCGTGTGAATTTAGGTGAGGGGCATCACTGGCCTCTAACCTGAATTTTCTGGACTCCGAAGGCCTACACCTATTGTTATGGTTTTGCTTGGCTGGTTTATTTTCGTTCTTGGATCACAGCTTTAAACTGGCAAATAAACCTTCCTGGCAATGCAGCCAGCTGCTGTTTCCTGTGTTTAGAGACCACATTGCAGGGAAGTGTTTGAAGAGTTGTTGTGAGTGTTGTGTCTGCCCCTCCTTTTGAAAGTGTGGATGCTACTTCTCAGAAACAGGAAGGTAAGGGGGTATGCTCAGTGTTGGGTGGCTACTCCCACTGCTGGGGGTGCTCATAGCCTTTGTTCTCTCTGGTGTGGGACCATGAGGTCTATGAAGTCAATGAGGTCAAAATTCTAGCACTTGCTCACTGAGACAGTTTATGTCTGTCTTGCCCATCTGTGTGGCTGAATTCTCCAGAGCTGCAGGGAGGCCCTCTGATGAGCCCAGGCCAATGCAGATCCTTGAACCCCAGAGAAAAACGGGGTGCCTCCTGGCCCCAATAAATCCCTTTTTAGGAATTAGATGGGCAGAGGCATGATTGTCACAAAACAAGGAGGTATGTGCTTCCCCAGTTTTCGTCTTAGGACAGCAGGGAATCCAGATGGTGAGAGTTTGTCACGGACCTATTCTATGCGGCTCACACCTTTCTCTTGTCCTGAGACAAGCAGTAGCTACTATTTCCATTCTGCAAATGAGCAAAGCCAGCCAGACACACAGAAGGGTTTACTGAATTTAGAAGTGACTACACAAATGTACTTTAACCCACCAGGTATTAGAGGTCTGCCCTTTCCTCTTTGCCCAGCCCCGACAGCCCTTTGATTGCTTATGTTTCAACATTCCCTGCTACTGAATAGTCCTCCCCTGCTCTGCCCATCCCTTCTGTGTGCCTGGGATGGCTGTCAAGCAAGAGTTTCTCACAGCCAGCTGCCACTTACTTGCCTATCCAGGCCCTTCTGCTCCACCCTTCCCATTACCTGTGGCTTCTCAAGTGCCTGCCTTTTCAGCACCTCGGGGCCCTGCAAGAGTTTGTTGGCAAAACAATTAATTAGCGCATTTGTCTCTCTTTTAAAAAATTATTTATTTTATGCAGATGAGTATTTTGCTTGCATGTTTACCTACCTGGTGCCCATGAAAGTCAGAAGAGGGTGTTGGATCCCTTGGAACTGTAATTACAGGCAGTTGTTAGCTGCCATCTGGGTATTGGAAACTGAACCTGCGTCCTCTGTAAGACCATGCAAAGCTCTTGACCACTGAGCCATCTCTCCAGCCCCCATTTTTCTCTCCTAAATGCATTTGTTTTTCTTATTGAGACAGGGTCTTGTCATGTAACTCAGGCTGGCCTTGAATTCACTATATAGTCCAGGCTAGACTCAAGCTTGTGATCCTCCTGCCTCAGGCTCCTCGGTGCTGGGATTACCACATGTGCTGCCACACCCAGTTTAGGTAAGATCTCAAAGATGAATTTCAAATATGGTGTCTTTTGAGAAAGTTTCTCAGGCTGTATTGCCCACTTCACACTCCCCCCCCCCACCTCTCTCAACTCCCATTTCTAGTTAGAATGTGTGTCTCTGTGTAGGTGCACATGAGTCCACTGCCCAGAACCTTGTATGGAAAGCATACCACATCACATTTCAAATCACTGTCACAGGTGGCTTATGTCAGTTCCCCAGACTGCACTGGAACTGCTAGGAATGACAGCTAGGAGTTTTCTAGTCCCCTGGTCAATTGCATTGGGTCTAGCATCTAGTCTCAATGCTTAGCTCATTCATTTGTCTATTAACAGTTTATTAATATTTGTTATTCATGTGCCCTGTACTGGGAGACAGTGGCATGCAAAACTATACTATCTCTGTTTTCAGGAGGTTAAAATTCTTTCATTGGAGGAAATGGAAATCAATCTTCTTATCTGTAAGAGAGAGCTACCATCTCTGTCAGCGTGGGTGATTATAACAAAATAACCACAGACGGGGGCTTGAGCAACAGACATTTATTTTTTCACAGGGGTGGGGCTAGAAGTCCAGCATCAAAGCCTGAGAGGTTTGGGTTCTGGTGAGGGCCCCTAAGGAAAAACAACTTTGAACCTCTGATCCTCTGCCTCTACTTCCCACAGGATTCCATCCCTGTGCCTCCTTGCCTGCTTTTATGTGATGCTAGGTAAACCCTAGGCTTCATGAATGCCAGGCAAACACCTTATGAACTGAGCCACATCTCCAGCAGTACCCTCTCCCCTTTTCTTTTTTAGAGATAGAATTTATAGCCCAGGCTGGCCTTGAATTTGAAATCCTCTTGCCTCTGCTTCCATAGTGCTGTGGTTATAAATATATGTCAACAGACTTGAACTTTCTAGTTTCTTCTCATAAGAGCACCCTGATAATTTCATCACATGAACCCCCTCCTCACATCATCTAAGTATGACTACCTTTTAAAGGTGCCATCTCCACATTCCATTGTAGCATAGGTCAGGGTTTCCATCTGTGAATTTATTTTTAATGTTGTCTTTGTTTTATAATTAATTAATTTTTATTTTATGTGCATGAACATTTTGCCTGGATGTAAGTGTACCATGTGGATGCAATGCTCACAAAGGCCAGAAGAGGGCACTGGATCACCCAGACCTGAAGTTAACAGATCGTTGGTTGCTAGCCCACATGTAGGTGCTGGGAACTGGACCCAGCAGTGTACTTACCATTTCTCCAGCCCCTGTTTTTATTTGTTTTTGAGAAAAGGTCTCATGTAGCCCAGGCTAGCCTTGGACTTCTGGCTCTCCTGCCTTTCAGTCAATGAATTTTAAGGGAAAATAATTCAGTTTTCCTTGCCGGCCTCCTAGAGAATACTTATGTGAATTTAATGGTAGGAATTTGAAACCAGGCAGAGAAAGGCAAGTAAGGTGCCACACTGAAGAGGTGGGCCCAGCGTGGGTTCTCTGCATGTCCCTCACCTCTCTGTCCCTCTCACATGCTGGGGACCTGTGTCCATCATGCTCTTTGCTCGCCTCTCCAGTGTGGCTACACTCAGCCCTCATCTGGCTGGCTGGCCCACATTCCTTCAGGCCCAGGTGACCGATAAGGAAATAGAAACCACAGAAGCAAGAGGGAAATGCCTACAGCCTGGGGAGGCGGGGTGGTAGCAAAATCTCAATCTGTTTCCCAGGCTTCTTACTACCCACTTTCTGCCACAGTCCACAGTGGCTCCCATGTGACTCATTGATGTGGGTGATCGTCCTGTGGCACCACAAGCAGCTCCCAGGACCTGCTGTCTTGAGGCTGAGATGGGTTTTCAGGACTGTTGGACACCTGGGTTCAGGAAGTCTCTGTGTTCCATGCAGTGGCTATTTCAGGAAGAGGCTGCTATGTCCAAATACTTAGGTACAGAACAAACCCTAAAGCTCCTTCTGTTTGAAATACAGTAGAACAAGTCCTCCATGAGTCAGGGAAGAGAATGTCCATTTCTGAGGCAAGGCCCCGGGAAGGGGTGGAACATACACAGGCACTCAGAAAGTCTAAGGTCAGGGGCTAGAGAAATGGCTCAGAGGTTAAGAGCACTGGTGCTCTTCCAGAGGACCCAGGTTTGGTTCCCAGCACCCCCATGGCAGAAAACTACCATCTATATCTGCAGTTCCAGGGGATCTAACAGCCTCTTCTGGCTTCTACAGACATTATACACATGTGGTACATTTACATGATGCAGGCAAAACACTCATAAAAATAAAATAAGAATAGATTATTTAAAAATGTAGGCTGGGAATGGTTGCACAAGCCTTTAATCTCAGCACTCAGGAGGCAGAAGCAAGTGGATCTCTGTGAGTTCAAGGCCTGCCTGGTCTACATAGCAAGTTCCAGGATAGCTGGGGATACAGGGAAACCTGTTTTTTTTTTTTTTTTTTTTTTTAAAAAGTGTGAGTTCTGTTCTCAGCTGTTCACTTGAATTGCTGGATGACAGTGAGCAAGTTATCAGCTCCATTTCCAAAAGCACACACTCTATCCCTGTGGTGTCCTGGGGAAAAAACAGGCACTTCTACCTTCAAGCACCTTAGTGTTTTACCTATATGACTCAGGCTGTGAAGCAGGGTATATGGTACTAAGAAACCCACTCAGCCCATCTTGGGGGACCAAGGAAAGCTCTCAAGGAAAGTGGCAGTGGGCTGCAGTTGGAAGAACAAGAAGGTAGATGGTTCCACATACTGAGGGTAGAGGGGTGGGCTGAGGAGACAAAGAAGTAAATGTGAACAGGCAGGATGGGCGAGAAGAGAAACAGGGCAGGGATAGCCTGGGGTCCCTTCATGAGGGATGCGATGGTCAGAATGACTGCAAGAATCACATTCATACCATGAATGTGATACTGCATACAGTCAAGGACTGAAGTCGAAGGCACTAAAGGACACTGAGCAAATTCGTGGCCTAATCAGACCTGTCTGCAAGAGGCCGGCCCTGCCACTCAAACTGTGGTCTTCACACCAGCAGCTTTTGTGCCTCCCAGGGGCCTGGTAGACCAGCAGACTGTGTCTGCTACCTTAGAACTTTCGTTTTAATACGATCCCTTGGGAATTGGTATGTACTGTAGGCATTTTGTATCTGAGGGGTCCACATCCCTGTATTCAACCAACCATGTGGGAAGTCCTGGGTTTCATTCCCAGTGCCCCAAACAGACAAACAAATAAAGCACACTCTTTAAAAGCCATCCAGGCATAGTGGTGCATGCCTGAGATACCAGCACTTTGGGTGGCTGAGGCCGGGGGGTACCATAAATTTGGAGCTACCCAGGCCTCCAGAGGTGAGACCTTGTTTCAAAACAAAAGAAAATAAAACTAAACAACAATAGCAACAAAACTCCAAAAACACAAAGCCACCCTCATTGACAAGTATGGCAAATAAAAACTGCATCTGGGCTGAACATTTTTCTGAGACACAATTGTATGTTAATGTTCCAGACTCCTTGTTCTGCAGTAAGGGACTGCAAACTAGAGACTGCGAGGGGCTGGAGAGATGGCTCAGTGATTAAAAGTGTTTACTGCTTTCCCAGAAGACCCAGGTTTGGTTCCCAACACCCACGTCAAGGTAATACGCAATTGTCTATGACTCTGTTTCCAAGGGATCCAACACTCTCTCCTGTCTCCAAGGGCTTTCAAACCTATGATGCACATAAATTCATACTGGTACACACATATACACATAAAATAACAAATCTCTAAAAAAAAAAAAAATGCCAGGTGTGGTGGCACATGCCTTTAATCCCTTTGCTTAGGAGGCAGCGGCAAATGGATCTCTGTGTAATCAAGGCCAGCCTGGTCTTCAGAGCAAGTTCCAGGCCAGCTGATGCTACAGGCTTCCACAGGTCAGGTGGTCTCTTTAGGGAAATTCAGCCCTGCTGTTATAATGCAAAAACAGAGACAATTTTTCACAAATGAGCTTGGCTAGACTCCAGTAAATGTATTTACAGACCCTGACTGAGTCTGATTTCATGGAAGTTTTATGTAGCACAAACTTTTATTCATCTTCTTTCCCCCCCCCCCCATTTTGAACTATTTAAAAATATAAGAACAGTTCCTAGGGGCTGGAGAAATAGCTCAAAAGTAGGTAATAGCCAAGGGCTGTTGTTTGCTGACCTGATCTAGAAGATTCCAGTCTTAACTTTTCAAATACTACCTCGTGACCTAGATACTTCAGAGAGTTCTGGCGAAAATCAAATGAACCGGGCAGGGCATCCACAACAACCAGTATTTTTCAGATGAGGAAACGGAGGCCCACAGTAGGAACAGGAGTCGCTCACAGGCATGCAGTTTCTTCCAGTCAGGATGTCTGGGAACAGGACTTGCTCACAGGCATGCAGTTTCTTCCGGTTAGCATGCAAGCAGGTGTGCTGGATTCCAAGCAGGTACTCTACCCTATTTAAGGGAGAGTTCATTCAAAAGGTGAGCTGTGCTCCAAAGGCAAATTAATTTCCTTTCTGATATGTTACAAATGGTTAGTTAAGGGCTTTTCAATGTCAGAACTACTTTGTCAATGTCAGTGCCAGTAACAGCTTGTCCCAGTAAAAATGCATTACTTGAGCAAGATCCAAGGTAATTCAGCACCTGAAGCAAGCCACTGAACCTCTTTAAGTGTGTGTGTGTGTGTGTGTGTGTGTGTGTGAGAGAGAGAGAGAGAGAGAGAGAGAGAAAGAGAGAGAGAGAAAGGAGAGAGAAATTCTTTTTTAGTCCTCACTGCTCTGGTTCTCCCTATGTAGCCGAGGCTAGACTCATACCCTCCTATTTCAGCCTCCCTAGTACTGGGATGATAGATAGACCTAGTCCTGAACCACCATGCCCCTCTGAATCTCCTTTTTATTTAGGAAAATAAAAGCTACAGTAAGTGTTAGTCCTATAATAAAGTTTGGCTAGAAATTATTCAAGTTAAATCTATTTTTATTTAAACCTTAGTGTTCATAGTAATTAATGGGCCATTCTTTGTAATAGTTATTTAAATGCGTAATAGTCTGAATTGGTTACTTGTTTTCTTACCCCCAAACTATAGCATGTCTGACTGACATTCTTCTTACTTTTGTTTTGGTTGTATGAGATGGGGTCTTACTGTGTAGCTTAGGCTAGCCTGGAACTCGGTATATAGCCCAGACTGGATTCAAACTCATGATTTTTCTGCCTTGTCTCCTGATTATTGGGATTTCCTGAATGACCCTTCCTACAGTAAAATCTAAGCTACAGTAAAAGGAAAGCAGTCCATCCCCAATTCCTTGTCTTTCATAAACACAGATTGCCAGCATTTGCTCTTGTTATCTTCTTATGATCCAGCCCAACTCCGCAGTCAGACAGAAACAGTTGCTCACAGAGGAAATAGAGTTTTGCCCTCTTCTACTGCTTCTTTGCTCTTAGACACAGACAAACAATGATGAGATTGAGAATGTAGGTGACACCTTCTGAAATCACAAGCAAGACGGTCTCTGCAGACATGGAAAAGCTCCACTCTCATAAGCTGGAGCCTGCTCCATTGTTTGGGTGTCCTGCTCTATATTCTCCCTCTGTATCCCTGGGATAGTACTCTGCCCTCTGAGGTAGCAGGTGCAGGCTCACAGGCATCCTCCTGTGTACACATGGATTTACACATGTATATCCCTGGGGTTTGCTGGTCAGTCTGTCTAGTTGAATCAGCAAGTTTCAGGTTCAGAGAGAAGTGTGTGTTGGAGGCAGGGATACCATATTTCAAAAATTAAGGTAGAGAGTGATTCAGGAAGACACCTACATTGAGCTCTGGTCTCTATGCACCTGTATACACAAATACACACACATACACACACACACACACACACACACACACGTATATGTTTACTCAGAGGCTGGGAGAAGGCTGGGAGCTAAGGTGAGGAGTGTCCTTGGGGAGGGAACATAAAGAGAGACAGGCCATTGGCTGGTATCGTGCACACACAGCCATCCATTATGTGGGGCAGCTGTGATCTGAGATGCCCTGTCTTGACTCATGGAGCCCTGTGCTTCAAGGCAGCAGTTAGCTGACTCATCTCTGCCACCCAGGCTGGCCCAGCTGTCAGAACAGGATTGGTCCATTCTCCCCCATTTGTCCTGCTTTGTCACAAAAGCCATGGCTTACTGATCATCACCCCTCATACAGCCGCTCAGCAATCACAAGGCCGGGGCAAGGCAGCAAATTGTCCTTCAGAGTACAGCCCCGCTGAGTCACTGTGAGGCTTGGAACAAATTGCTTCATCCTAAATAATTAATTACAGCAGTTTCATTTGCCTGGTAGCTGACAGTGTGGACGGTCCCCAGGAGCGCTCAGATTCAAGTCTCTGCCCCAGCTCCATGCTGCATGTTGCCCTCACTTGGGAAATTGCATCCCATCCTCACAACAGTTCTGTGAGACAGGCAGCAATGATATTCTCGAATTATAACCAAGAACACTGAGGCACAGGGGAGTTCACTTGTCACATGTGAGGGACAAGGACTACATCCCAGCTTTTGACCCAAATTCCTTTTTTCTTTCTAGTCTGCCTTTTCTGAGTCCCAACCTCACCTGCCTCTGCTTTTAGTTCTGGTGCTGGGGACTGAACTTAAGGCCTTGTATGTGCAACTGCTCCACCACTGAGCTGTGCCAACATCCCCTGGGTAGAAGAGATGGCTCAAGGGGTAGAGGCATTTGCTGCCAAGTCTGATGACCCACATGGTAGAAGGAGAGAACTGACTCCCGTAAGTTGTCCTCTGATCAAGCACACACATACACATGCCAAATAAAATAAATATGATAAAAATATTTCTAAAGTAAGTAAATAAAAATATAACCACAGCATCATTTTGTCAAATATCTGCTCAGTGGTCACATACCCCAGTTACCTTACAAGTGTTTTAATTTTTATTAATTTTTTTCTTTTTTCAGTAAATGTATTTTTATTGAATTTTAGTGCATTATTTTTTGAGACAGGATCTCACAATAGGTCCTTGGCTATCCTAGAACTCACTATGTAGACCAGGCTGACCCTCAATTCACAGAGATCTGTCTGCCTCTGCCTTCCAAGCACTTAGATTCAAGGTGTATGCCACCATGCCTGGCCTTATAAGAATCATATTTTTTTTTATTAATTTTATTTATTTCTGTATGTGTACGAATGTATTGTCTGCATGCAAGTCTGTGCACCCGTGTCGTGCAATGCCGCGGAGGTCAGAAGTGGGCGTCGGATTCCCCTGGAGCTGGAGTTCTCCTGGAGTTGGAGTTTCAGACGGTTCTCAGCCGCCATGTGGGTGCTGGGGATCGAACCCGGGTCCTCTGCAAGAGCGGTCGGCGCTCTTAACCGCTAGGCCATCTCTCCAGCCCCTATAAGAATCATATTTATTTCAACCAGGTGGTGGCGCATGCCTTTAATCCTAGCACTTGGGAGGCAGAGGCAGGCAGATCTTTGTGAGTTCAAGGCCAGCTTGGAGACCAAAAAAAAAAAAAAATCATATTTCAAAGGCTGTTCTTGAGACTAGTAATTGTATCTCTAAGTGTAGTTATTTTTTTCACATTGATATCTTTCTTTGATATTTTATAACTTTCTTATTGATAATAAAGTCAGGTTTATAATGCACTTTCTGCTCAGAAGACATGGTACATCTCTATTCCCTCTAGTTCTTAGAAGTTAGTAGTCAGATCAAGAGGAAACTATTATTTCTAATGTAAATTTCTTTTGGATCAAATTTCATCTGAGCAAGAACTCTTTTTTAAAGATTTATTTTTATTATTTTTAAGTACGTGTATATGTGTGGGAGGTTGGAGGGGTGTGTGTACATTAGTGTAGGTGCCTGTGGCATTCAATGGAAGACATCAGATCCCCTTGGAGCTGGAGTTAGATGAGCCACCTGACATCGGTGCTGGGAACCAAACTTGGGTTCTCTGCAAGATCAGCAAGGGCTCTTTACTGCTAAGCCCCCTCACCAGCCCCCTGATCAGGAACTCCTGATAAAATATCAGAGAACAGTTGAGCATGGTGGCATCTTTAATCCCTTGGGTGTTGGTCCTTACCTTCCACTTTGTTTGTGACAAGATCTCTTTTTCACTGCTGTGTACACCAGCCTAGCTAGCCCAAGATTCTAGGGAGTCTCTCATCTCTCCAACGGAGCATGCTGGGGTTACAAATGTCTGACTTTTACATAGGTACTGGGGAGCTGAACTTGGGTCTTCAGGCTTATACAGCAAGCACTTTACCTACTGAGCCATTCCCTCAGCCTAGAAGCCTCGTTCTTAGCATGGTGATGGTAGGAGATAGTGGGACCTTTAAGAGGCCAGGCCTCCTGGGAGGTCTCAGGTCACTGGGGATACACCCTTATAAGAGACCATTTGTTCTTGTGGGACTCTGAATTAGTTTGCAAGGATAAGTTGTTGTAAGAGCAAGATCGATTCCCAATTATGACACAGCTTCCTGTCTGGTGATGCGATCTTTCATTCTCACCTGCTCTTGCCATTGTGCCCCTCACCATGAGGTGGTGTACGAAGGTGATACCCATGTGTCATTACACTGTTTGTGTTTTCAGTCTCTACAGCTTGAAATAAATAATTAAATGAGCCTCTTTCCTTTGTCAGTAGCCTGCCCACCTCTGGGTTTGTTATGGTAAAAAGTTTCTTATAGAAAACCAATATAGCCAGTTTATAGGCAGAAGTAAATGGTTTACAATATATACTCCAACACATCTCTGTTATTACAGCAGCACCTTTTGTGGGATTTTTTTAATTACAAAATGTATATAAAAATCCATCTTTTTGTCTTATCTTACTTGAGTTTTGCAATAGTTCTGTTGGGACAAAACCTGGATAGATCATGTTTTTGCCATTGATCAGTAAGGAAACTGAGGCTCTGCGAACCTGAGTGCTACAGAGTTACATGGTGAGAGATGCACTGGGGCCCAAGCCAGTGCTGTGGAATGATGCTAAGTCCTCGGAACGGCTGGTCTCCCCACCAGCAGCAGAGGATGCTGTTGACTGTGGTGGGGCAAGTTTATAGGAAAAGTTGAATTGCACTGAGGTGCTCTGCAATGTTAAGTAAGCAAATATAAAATGTATGGGACCATGTCTGGGCAGGGTAAGACTCTTGGCAATGATATTCAGAGAAAGAACAGGGGCCTGGAAGAATGGCAGTCCAGGTTCTCAAAGTCACTGGCATGGTTGGAGAGGTGGGGAGACAGCAATACCATCTCTCCCTGTCCAGCCACAAGAGCCTCAATAATGATCTAGCCTTGCGTTCTCCTTTCTCCCAACTCCAGTCTCCTGTGTGACTCGTCTCCGGCATACCAGCCAACATCTGTGACCCTTGAGGCTGTTGTTATTACTGTTATACCTTCAGTGATGCAAGCCAACAAATATAAAATATGAAGGTTTATCATAAACCACACAAATGTAGATAGTAGGATACACAGGTCTTGGCCACCTATAATTCCAGTATCCTAAAGAGAGGGATCTTTACAGAAGGATTGTGAGCTCAGGTCTACATAATGAGTTCAAGGCCAAGTTGAGTTACATGGACCTTGTCCCAAACAATAAGACACCCAAAGGTAAATACCTTCAATTCCAAATACTTTAGAAGTATCTAGGAAACATGATGAGGTCATAGCTTTTTTGAGATATGCAAAAGATGCTTGAAACCTTGCCCGATGCTAATTTAGCACCGGTGACAGATCAGATGGCCAGGTACGTTTATGCAAACCCTCCACTTGGGATGATCCCTCTCAATGCTGTCCTTCACACAGCCTACAAAGGGGAAGGTTTAAGCCATCCAGGAGGATAGGAAGCTGGCGTGTTGGGCTGCAGGGAACATTATGCTTCTTTCATTTCTCCAAAAGCTGTGTGCTGACAGCCTTGGTCCACAACCTGTGGTGCTATTGGGAGGGATTGGAACTTCTAGGCGGTGAGGCCTTGTTTTTGTTTCTTTTCCCATTTCTGTGATAAAATATTCTAGTCAAGCAACTTAAGCTAGAAAGCATTTGCTGGGCTCACATTTCCAGCTTTCAGTCCTTCATGGTGGAGAAGTTAAGGTACCAAGGAGCTTGAAGCAGCTGGTCGCATCACTTCTCCATTCAGAAGCTGAGAACAGTGAATGCATGCAAGCTATTCCTCAAGTCACGGTCCCCTCTTTTTACAGTCAAGGATCCCCTGCCTAGGGAATGGGGCTACCCACAGTGCTATCTTTGTCCTGACCATGGATACAGATCCCTCACTTAACTAATAATAGCAATGATAATAATTACATAGAGGAGAGACAGAAGTCAGGAATTGTGTTTGGCTTTATGTAGTATGTTACTTAGCTTTCTCTCCCTGGCAAAATAACTGAGATCATTTATAAGGAAGAAAGTTTTGTTTTCAGCTCATGATTTCGGAAGTGTCAGTCTGCGATCAGTTGGCCCTGTGCCAGCACAGCACAGCAGCAGGAATGTGCAGCACAACAAAGAAAGAAGGGGCTGGAGTCCCAACACCCTCTTCAAAGGTATTCTTCCCAGTGGTGACATGGCCGAAGGCCTTCGAGAGACACTTTAGATCCAAACTACCATAGGTGTTTTTTTATCTTGGGGTGCCCGCTTGACTTAGGGCATAGAGGTCTAGGCCAATTAGCCAACTGTTGATTTGTATCTGACAGTCCACCTAATTGCATTGTTATTGTTATAGCTTATTGTTACATATAATTACATATAAATTAAACAGTTATAGTTTTTAGCAACTTGCATTTTCTAATTTTTTTAATGTGTATGAATGTATTGTCTGCATGTAGATTTGTGCACCCGTGTAGTGCAATGCCACGGAGGTTAGAAGAGGGTGTTGGATTCCCCTGGAACTGGAGTTAAAGACGGTTCTTAGCCGCCATATGGGTGCTGGGGATGGAACCCCGGTCCTCTCCAAGAGCAGTCGGTGCTCTTAACCGCTAGGCCATCTCTCCAGCCCCAACAACTTGTATTTTCTGTATCAAACTTATCCTTCAATCTGATTTCTCATGCATTCCTAAAGTCCCATTACATGAACATACCATCTAATCACGTCCTTATTTTTTAAGAATCTGGGTCATTTTGTTGAGATCAGGATACTTACACATACAGTTTTGTGCCCTGCAAAGCACAGTAAGATCAAAAGCCTTAGAGTCCTTTAAGTGGAGATAGAATTTCAAAGCCCTGTGAGGAGGATGAAACTTCTTAGACTGTGCATAACATAGTACCTTGTGCAAAGTCAGCTCTGCCTGAAAGAGCTGTTGTAGCTTATTTGGTGTCTAAGCAATTTTCTCAAGTGAGATGCTAAGAAGTAGAGTTACATTCTCATGGCACTTGAAGGATGTGTGGTTGAGCAGTGCTGGCCAGTTTGATCACGTGGAACAGGAGGAACCTGCTGTGGCTGTTTAACACACCACCGCCTAACCCAACTAACTAAGGTGGCCACAGACTGGACAGAGATGGCAGGCATATCACTGTCATCCTAGCACCCCAACCAAGACGTTCTGGGTCTGAATCCTCTGAACCACAGGCTCAGCAGCTGCTGAAGTTTAGACCCATGCAATCCAAGGAGGAACTTGTGAATCTGTCCCTCCTTCCTAAATTCAACCTTGTTTTCTTATTTCACATCTTCAAGCCTTGGTGGTGGGTGGAATATGCTGGACTCACTGTAATTATCTCTGTTCCTGAGACAGGATTCACCTGAGGTTGCGACCCCTGGCAGACTGGGCCAGACTTGATGATCACTGGGCCTTAGGCCTGATCCTTCTTTACATCTGTGAAAGGCAAAAGCCCAGAACATTCAAATGATTTCTGGGCAGTGTCCCTCAGGAGGAGTTCATCGCTGGGAAAATGAAACCTCATGTCCACTTAGTCTGCCTGGGGCTTGGCTGGGCCTTCCCTGCAGATCATACTGGAAATATCACCAAGAAGCAGAAAGCAGGGGCACTGGTCTAGCACGTACAGACCCTGGGTTCAGTCTATAGGATGCCAGATCGGTACATCAGAAGAAGCAGGAAGGAGCCTGTGCAAGCCAGGCTTTCTCTTTCCCCCTCCTAAATTCATACAAAAATTTAGAGCTAGATTTTGAGAATAAATTTGCTCTTTTCTGGACACACACACACACATACACACACACACACACACAAAGACACAATTAAGCGGGCAGCACTTCTCTTGCGTCCCTGGGGACAAGCTAGAGGGACGTGGCCTTTCCTCCCCTAGAGGCTTTTGGTAGTGGAAGGCCAGTGAAGGCCAGCTGTGATCCCTTTCCTGGTGCTGTGCAGAGAACACAGCCTTCAAAACAAGCCAGCGCTCACCCTCCCTGTGCGGACTCTGTTGGACTCTGGTAGCTCTTCAGTCAACTTAAGGCTTATGATCTTCAAAGATACCAGTTTATCTGTTGGTATCATAGCCACCCACGGCTTGTAGGAAAATCCCCAAATGTCAAGTTTGGGGTATTTTTAAATGAAAAAGAGATACTTCCAGAATTAGATGAAAAGCTTGGCTTGACGTGCCTTCTGCTGGTGAGTGTAGAGTGTGATTTTGCCGAGTCTCCCTGACTTAAGCCAGAGGCCTCAATGGCCGTTTGTGGCAGCGTCTTGGGCTTCAGGTAGGTCTTCCCCTGTGACTTGCTGGTGCTGTTTCAGGGACAGCACAGTCAGTGGTACCCATGGGCCATCTGCTTATGATTTGGCTTCTGAGTGGTCACCCACAGGCCAGAGGGTGCATAAGCACCATGGAGACTGTCACACCTGGGTCTGTGTCCAGTGATGTTACTTATGTAATTCTGACCATGAGACTTAATCTTCCTCATGCAGATTTCTTCACCTGCAAATTGGTGCCAGTTGGGGTAATTAAAAAAGATCTTCACCGGGCGTGGTGGTGCACGCACTCGGGAGGCAGAGGCAGGCAGATCTTTGTGAGTTCAAGTCCAGCCTGGTCTACAGAGCGAGTTCCAGGCCAGCTGGGGCTACAGGAAGACCCTGTCTCAAAAAGACCAAAAAAAAAAGATCTTCACAGCCAGGCATGGTGGCGCACGCCTTTAATCCCAGCACTCGGGAGGCAGAGGCAGGCAGATCTCTGTGAGTTCAAGGCCAGCCTGGTCCACCGAGTGAGTTCCAGGACAGCTGGGACTAAAGGGGGACCCTGTCTCAAAAAAATACCAAAAATAAAATAAAATAAAATAAAATAAAATAAAATAAAATAAAATAAAATAAAAGATCTTCACAAAGTATCTGGCAGGCAGCAGGCTTTCTCTGAATGTCAATAGTGAATATGTTTTTACTGACCTCACCTGAGGACTTTTAAAAGAAAATAGGAGAGTAGGAAAATGTTTTCCTATTAAACCTTCCTTCCATCCTTTGGATAATATTTATTGATCGCTGTCTATGTGCTAGGCACGCCACAGACCCTGGGAACCCAAACAGGAGATGTTGAGAGTCCACTGAATGAGGAGCACAGTCTTCTCAGCAGGAGTGTGGAAAGGGGTTCCAGTACTGTCACGGGGATTCCAGCAAGGACGCCATGTGTGCAAACATTCAGAAAAGGGAAAGACACAACATATGGAGAAATAGCTGTAGTTACTTGAATTTAACATACACTTATGGAGTAGTAGCTAATGCCAGACACTGTTGACAGAGATAAAAAAAAAATCATTTCTTTCCCACAAGGAATTTAGAAACTGGTAGGAAGAGAAAGGCCAAACCTTTCTTAAGCATCAAAATTGATGCTTATAAGATAAATGCTATAATCAAGGAACTCGGGGAGTAGGTACACAGCGAGGTAAGTGGTTCAGGCTGTAATCCCAGCATTTGGGAGGTGGAGGCAGGGGGATCAGGAGTTCAAGGTCATCCTTCCCTACATAAGGGGTTTGTTTGCTTAAAGTCAGGGTCTTACTATGCAATCCTAACTGACCTAGAAGTGTCTATATAGATCAGGCTAGTCTCAACCTCATGGAGATCACTTGCCTCTCCTTCCCTGTGGTAAGATTTAAGGAGTACACCACCATACTAGGCTACATAGCCAGTATGGGTTTGGCCTCAGACTCTGTAATCAGTCAATTAATCAATCAGTCAATTAATCAATCAGTCAGTCAATCATACTGAACAAAATCCCATGTCAACCCAAAGAGAAAGAAACCATTAATAGAAATGTCCTAACCCAAGACTGGAGTTAACTCATTAGAGGACAGTGTGGGCTGAAGAAAAGGACAAACGTTCTCTGGAGTGCTTCAAGGCATGGGGGGACGAAGGAGCGTGATCCTGGGAGGAAACTTAAGCTTTAAATGTGGATTACATGAAGAAGGGTACGGTGAGCCAGGCGCGGCAGCTCACACTGTAATTTCAGATGGGACAGGAGGATCACAAGTCTAAGGCCAGTGTGGGCCACGTAATGAAACCTTGTCTCAGAAACAAAAACAAACCGAAAGAGATGGCAAGGCTAAGCTGTGTGTTCATTCATTCATTCATTCATTCAGTGCACTTCTAAGTGCACTGTGCTGGTGGGATGACCACAGAGAAAGGTTGTTATGCACAGGGAGCAAAGAGCACCAAACTAAAACTTGCCTAAGCTGTTGTTCCCTGAGTACCAAAGCATCATAACTCATCTTGGTTTTGACATCCCTAGCTTTCATTGTAAAGCTGGCCACTCACCTTTTGCTTAATTTGGGCTATCTCAGTGCATGCCATTTACAACTGATCTGCTTTTATTTGTTTATTTTGAGGCGGGGTCTCATGTATTTCAAACTGGCTTCAAAGTCACTATAGGCACAACAGCCTTGAACTTCTGATCCTCCTTCTGTACCTCCAGAACACTGGGACTACAGGATGCTACCATGCCCAGTGGTTTTGTTGTTGTTGTTGGTGGTATTGTTGTTGTTGTTTTGGTCTTTTTGAGACAGGGTCTCCCTTTTAGTCCCACCTGGCCTGGAGCTCACTCTATAGACCAGGCTAGCCTTAAACTCAAAGAGATCTGCCTTCCTCTGCCTCCTGGGTGTTGGAATTAAAGGCATGTGCCACCACGCCTGGCTCTAGGCCCAGTTTTTTGTGGTGCTGGGAATCTAACCTAGGGCTCTTCACCTTCTAGGCAAGTACTCTGCCAACTGAGCCACATACTCAACCCAACAATTGATTGGCTTTAAAATCTGGAAACTTGCATTTATTCCTCCCATCCACTCTTGTTATCCTTGTATGGAAGGAGCTAGAAGCTCTGTCACTGAGAAGCCAGAACTGGTTAGAAGTTTCTAGTCCTAAGGACAGGCAGGTGAGCATTGATATACCAGTACCTCCTCTGTAAGCATGCTAAGTGTTCCCATCTTTGAGGTATTTTCGTGTGAGACAGGCTCTCATGTATCTCAGGCTAACTCAGAAGTTATATGTAGTTCAGTTGATCTTGAACTTCTGATCCTCTGGCCTTCACGTCCCAGGAGTGCTGGGATTACAGATGTGCCCCACTACGCCTGGTTTGTATGCTACAGGAAATGAAGGCAGGGCTTTGTGCGTGCTAGCTCACTCTACCAACTGAGCCACATCCCAGCCCTAGCACTGAGTTTTGAGAGTGCTCCGACTCCCACTGAGAATGTCTCAGTGAGTCCTGTGGTAGACACTCCGTTATTCTTGAGCAGATAGGAAAGATGATGAGTAAGTATTGATTGATAAGTATCAGATACTAGTGCTATCTTAGTAGCTCTTAAGAGAACTGGTGGACAGGGCTAGAGAGACGGCTCAGCAGTTAAGAGCACTGGCTGCTTTTGCCGAATATCCAGGTTTGAATCCCACCACCCACCTGGCAGCTAACAGTGACCTGCAACTCCAGTTCCAGGGGATCTGACACTCTTCTGACCTCTTTGGGCATTGCACAACACTAGTGCACTTACATACATGCAGGGCAATACACTTATATACAAAAATACAAAGACAAAAATACTTTTTTTTACAAGAGAGAACTGGTGTTTTCTCTTTTATTTCCATTAATTTTTAAGTTGTTATACAAGGTCATGGGTTTCACAGTGGCATTTTCATACATACATGGCACTATATTTTTCTGTCTATACCCCACCCCTTTGCTCTGTTTGTTTACACTTTTTCACTATTCACAAACATTGATACATATCATGCTTCATACCTAACCATCTTTTTACTGCCTTGGATATGAAATTTGCACCCTGAAATGCACAGAGCTTCATTCCCCAGAAGACCAAAGATGCTCAGAAGACAGAGAAAAGAACTGCTTGCAGGATTTTTGCATCAGCTCCCTGGTTCCCGCATCTCAGCTATGCCAAAAAGAATTTCAAGTAGAGTGCTCATTTGGAGCTACTTGTAGCAGAAAGCTACTGGGAAATTACTAAATAGACAATGGAGCCTATGGTTCCATCCAGCCTCGAAGGTTTTTGAGTTTTTAATTGTAAGCAGGCAGAATACCAAGTCACTAAACATATACATATTTTAAAAGACCTTGTGGTGGTGGGGGGGGGGAGCGAGGCTGGAGAGATGGCTCAGCAGTTAAGAGCACTGTCTGCTCTTGCAGAGGACCCAGGTTTGATTCCCACCACCCACATGACAGCTAAGAACCGTCTTTAGTGCTGGGCTGGTGGCGCACGCCTTTAATCCCAGCACTCAGGAGGCAGAGGCAGGCAGATCTCTGTGAGTTCAAGGCCAGCCTGGTCTACAGAGCGAGCTCCGGGCTAGTTTGGACAAAAGAGAGACCCTGTCTCAAAAAGACCAAAAAAAAAAATTAAATAAATAAAACCAACAACAACAACAACAAAAGACTTCAGCTACTTTCTAGAATGAGGAAGTTCCACGAGAGCCTAAACTGCTGCCCAGCCTTCTTGGACTTGCTGGGTACCTCAGCCACATTGCAGGAACGACTCAGGTAGCTGCAGGGCCTCTGGCTTCCCAGCTGTGCAGAATGCACATGCAGCAGCAGCTTCACTCTAGGGGAGCCCGGACTGTTGACAGACATTTCTCTTTATCTTGTTTTCACATCCGTAGCTGCACGATTTCTGTTCATAGCAGGCGTGGGTGGGAGTTCCTCTGCCCTGCCCTGTGCTAGCTGTTAAAATAAGAGGGTGGTTTATTGCATTGTTTTTCAAGTAAAGAGTAGGCCACCAGGAGTTGGTCACATGTGGGTCACTGGGGTAATTTGTTCATATCTAAACAAAACCAGCCCAGGCTCTTTTTTTTAGCAATCTACATAATAGCCATTTAATTTTGAAGAGTAGGGTTTGGGGAAATTTTGAATTTTTGTTTGGCTGATTAAAAAAAAAAAACAAAAAACAAAAAAACCACTAGATAGTTCTCAGAGCATTCAAATTACATTTCCAAACTCAAATATTTGGGTTTTCAAAGGAACATCTAAAATGCTAGCATGAACTACTTGTATTCTGATTGTGTTTCCCAGTATACAAATCACTTTTACATAAGTACGATGATTCCATATGACAGGTGAGAAAACTGAAGCTTATAAAAACTAAAACAAGTTTAAACAGTCATTGAATTATTTTTTGTTTTGGACAGGGTCTCATACCCTAGACTGGCCTTGAACTCTCTGTAGCCTAGGATGACTGTCAACGCCTATCCTTCTGCTTCTAGTTCTCAAACCCAGAGATTACAGGTATCTGCCACCACACCCAATTTATGCAGGGTTGGGAATTGAACCCAGGACCTCGTGCATGCTAGGCAAGCACTCTACAAACTGAGCTATAGTCCCAGTCCACATTGTCATGTATTTTATGGCTAGTGACCAAGGAGGCTAATTAACTAATTGAGACTGTAGTTCTGGGTGGTGTAGAACTCATTGCTTAGACAAGGCTGGCCTTGAACTCAGAGTTCTGTCTGCCTCTTGAGTGCTGGGAATAACGGTCTGTACTAGCACATTATGCGAGGCTAGGATTCACTCAGGTCCACTGCCTCCCTGTTCTGGGTCTTTCTTCCTTCACCATCGTCCCTCAGCGTTCTTTCTGTCTTCTTGTCTAGGAAAAACTGTCCTCTTTAGGATATAGCACTTCAATGCCTTGATGATCAACACAATGTAGCTACAATTGTGTTGTTGTGTTACTTAATGCATAGGTGTACAGCAATGTAAAGGAAAGAGGTGTTTATCAAGCCAGTAGCTACCCAGAGGCTCGGCTCTCATGGACCTCGCTATGAGGAATGTAGGTATTTTTGCCTTCTCATTTCACCTTCAAACTTCTTCTAGACACACATTTTCTTTCTTCTTGTTTTTTTTTTTTTTTTTTTTTTTTTTTTTTTNTTCCCTGTAGCCCCAGCTGGCCTAGAACTCACTCTGTAGACCAGGCTGGCCTTGAAATCACAGAGATCCACCTGCCTCTGCCTCCCAAGTGCTAGGATTAAAGGGGTGCACCATGACACCACACCCGGCTTAAAGACGGTTCTTAGCCACCATGTGGGTGCTGGGAATCAAACCCAGGTCCTCTGCAAGAGCAGTCAGTGCTCTTAACCGCTGAGCCATCTCTCCAGGCCCCGACATACATTTTCTTATCCCCCATGGGCAGATGAAAACTGGAGCTTAGAGATGTAAGACAACCGGTCCAAAGCTGCATACTGTGTATGGTGCAGTCTGAATCTGAATCTAGTCTGTATGATTACAAAGCCATCCAGCCCAATCCCTGCATGCCCCAAGAGAGAAAACCAGAATGGTGGTATGGCCACTGTGTCCCATAGCACGTCACAGGCTGGACCCAGGGCTCAGCCTCAGCAACGTGGTCCCAGAGTTTTTGGATGATCTCTTCTCAGAATGTTGAGATGCCACTCAGTCCTGTCAGAGAGCCTCCCTCTTGCCACCTGTCATCTCCCTATAGTTGTGTCAACTTTTGGTCACAGCTCATGTCAGCCATTGATTGCTATCTACCTCCTAGACATAGACTCCTGTGGTGCCATTATGATGTAGGTGTTAGCCTCATTTTACTGAAGTAAAGACTGGGAGGCTCAAAATGAACAGGTAACATGCTCAGGGTGTCCCAGCTAGCAAGGGACAGGCCAGGATCAAAATGTGGCTTTCTCTCTCCACTTCATCATTTACCACATGTGACAGAACACCTAACTCAACATCTCAACAGAGTAGAGAACAATATGACCCCTGAATTAAAAGAAAGAAAGAAAAAAAAAAGCAAAACTCAGAACTGTGTGGTACAGAGTCATAGCATTTGCCTCCCACACTTACTGCATGGAACACATCAGATGACCCATCTCAAAGAATTTTGTTATCAATGATATTCTAAGTACATGTTACTATTGAACTTTGGAAAGCATCTGAGGAAGTGATCATGATACCCACAGAACAGCAGTGCCCACAGACCAGAGGCAGCATTGTCGCCAGATGCCCTTTGGGGAGCTTAATGCACCTAGGCCGGCAGGTATAGAGTGGAGCAGTCAGGTGTGTATTAGGAGGAGCCGGCAGCCGAGAGACAGGAGAAGGTAAGGTGGCTGTGCCCAACCTTGGAGCGGCTGTGCTGCTGGAGTGTGGAAGAAGTCATTTCTCAGGGATGAGGCAGAGAAGATACTCTTTTGGGTTCAAGATCCAATTCCTTGGGCTCTAACCTCATGGACATCCCCAGTGCTTAGCAGAATGGTTTAACATTGAAAACTCTGCTTCTCTTGGTTTGAGCTCTGATCTGAAATAAACATAGCAAGGACATTTTTAAAATAAAAATCTCCTACCCAGAGCTGAGCATGATGATACAGATCTGCAATCCCAGCACTGGAAGCCAGAGAATCACAAGTTCAAGGGCAGCTAGGGCTATATAATGAGTCCTTGTTTCAGAGAAAACAAACAAAAATAAATAAAAACAAAGGATTGGAACTATATAGTTCAATGGTAGGACACGTGCTCAAGGCCCTGGGTTAAATCTCCAGGATCACCACAAACAAACAAACCAAGTTTAGAATTGTTAAGCCTTACAGTTTAGGGGATAAGCTTAACATATCTTTCTTAACATTAATACATCTTCTTTCTTCTTTGTTTTTTTTCTTTTTTTTTCTTCTTCTTTGTTTTTTAACTTAAAGTTTAATGTGTCCATCTTGATCCCATCATAATCTACTTCTGATTTTGATATGAATGGCTTAGGATGCGATAGGCAGAGTAAGTAATGACTGACAGGAGAAATGCTTCACCTGGATAAGTAACAAATGGCCCTGAATTGCTCTGGATACTAACCTAAGGTGTGGGACAGTCCTGGATGTCTGCATTTTCTCAGAACTCCAGAAGCTCAGCTCCATATTTAGCCAGAGTCGTCATGTTTCATCACAAAAGAACAATAGTGCCATGGGTTATGATTTCTGTTTTATATTAAAGCTTCTCAGCCCCAGCACTGTAATCCTGTAGAACCACGGGTGATGCTAATTTGCACAGTGCTGAGATTCTGCTTTGAATTTCTTGGTTTCTTTGTCCAAGAGCATTAACAGATCTGGTTGTTTCTTGGGAAGGTTCAAGGATCTTATTGATTAATTTGGGATAACAAAGAAAAAGACATGGGAAATGTTCTAATTGGGTCTTTTTATTGTGTGCCTGGTATAGCCTGGTCTCCCCCCACTCCCTGCCCAGGGTAATTAACATGAAATGTGAAGAGTTGAATGTTCCAGTGTGAAGAGTTAGAATGTTCCAGTGTAAAAGGCAGTGAGGAAATAACACAACATGGAAATAATAAAGTGAACCCTTCATAATGAGACTTTGGCACTTAGAGTAGCAGGTTCTGTTGGTCAGCCTTTCCAAACCTCTTTTTGGGGTAATACTCACGCTTTCCGATGTCTGTGGACTTTCCAAAATGTGCTTGTTCTTCCTCCTGACACTAACCACAGGGGCTGCGCAGATGTCTGGTGAAGGTCACAGTCCTCAGCATTCGTTACCTTACAGAAGCATCTGCTAGCCAGTCCTCAGGGAACTAAGGGTATTTGGGGTGGAAGGGAAGAAGATTGAGAGAGGAACCAGCCCTTCCTTTGACTTCACCCTCAAGATGCCCCTGCCTTGATCAAACCCCTATCCTGACACCTTTGCCCATGAAGAATCATTTCCTTCCTAGCCATACAGGCCCCTCCCTCCCATTTGAGATCTTATGCCGCCATGTTTAAACCTTGATCCCCAGTGGAAACTTCAGTTTCCATTGTGTTGGATCCTTTACATGTAAATGGCAATCTTAATCCTAAAGGGTAATTCGAAAGTATTGTAGGGTATCCACAGAGTGATGCTCACCAAGCACTGCCCAAAGCACTTGTTCTCTGGAAAAAGGAATTATTTGGTTTAGTAAAGAATCCAAGCCCTAACATAGTTTTGTACCAAGGGAACACTAAAGACATCAGCATGGACAGAGATTTAACTGTCTAAAATAAAGATTTAAAAAAAAAATAAAATAAAGATCTTTTGAGAAGTCTAAAAGGAAGATAGAGACCCTCACCACATAGAAAGGAATATAGAACATGGATTACCCCTCCCTTCCCCCAGGACATGAAGATCCCTTTTCTGGATCATTCAAGGTCAGACTGGAGCTTGAGAGAATGCTGGATTGCATAGTTTTAGAAATGTATTTGAGGGGCTGGAGAGATGGCCTAGCGGTTAAGAGCGCTGACTGCTCTTGCAGAGGACCCGGGTTCGATCCCCAGCACCTACATGGCGGCCAAGAGCCATCTGAAACTCCAATTCCAGGAGAACTCCAGTTCCAGGGGAGTCCGACACCCTCTTCTGACCTCCACGGCATTGCACATCACGGGTGCACAGACTTGCATGCAGACAATACATTCATACACATACGGAAATAAATAAAATTTAAAAAAAAAAAGAAATGTATTTGAGATGTGGGTGAATAGATATATTAAGCAGGAAGCAGAATCATCAGACTTAGAAAAATATATAGTGTCCTAACTTTGACTCATGCTACTATAATTAAGTAGAAGACAGGAGTTGCTATAAAATTGATCACAGATTCTGAGTTTGAATTCATTCATCATTAATTTGTTCCTTCATTCATTCATATATTCTACCATGTGGGTCCCAGAGAATGAAACACACAGGTTATCAGACTTCATGGGAAACACCTTTATCCGCTAAGTCATTTCACTTGCCTCCAGCCTTGAACTTCTGATACCCTGCCTCTCAAGTACTTGGATTATAGCTGTGTGCCACCCACCCAGCTTGCTTATACATATATAGCCAGACCCTGTCATACATATGCATATATATATGCATATGTATGACAGGGTCTGGCTATATAACCCAGGCTGTCCTTGAACTGGAGATCTTTCTGACTCAGCTTCTTGATTGCTGTGATCACAGGCATTCTACCACCACAACTAGCTCTTCATTCATTCTTTTTTTTTTTAATTTTTTTAAAATTTTTATTCATTTCTGTATGTGTGTGAATGTACTGTCTGCATGCAGGTCTGTGCACCTGTGTCGTGCAGTGCCGCGGAGGTCAGAAGAGGGTGTCGGATTCCCCCGGAACTGGAGTTCTCCTGGAATTGGAGTTTCAGACGGTTCTCGGCTGCCATGTGGGTGCCAGGGATCAAACCCGGCTCCTCTGCAAGAGCGGTCGGCACTCTTAACCACTAGGCCATCTCTCCAACCCCTCATCATTCATTCTTTAATCACGCCCTACTCTTCCTGGAGATAGGTACTGTCTATGGCTTATTTCTGGAATGTCCACTTTCCCTCATTCCTTGTGCCACAGGAACCCTGGGGTTGCAGATGAGCACTGCCACAACCAGTTTTACATGGCTTCCAGGGAGTCAAACTCAAGTCCTCATTCTTGCATGGAAATTGAGAAAAGCACATTTTTCTGGTATAGGAAAAATTATTGATGAATGCACTCTGGAGACCTAACAACTTTGCCCTATAAACTCTAGGTGGTGGTCACTCCTTATCTTGATGGATAAGAAGATTCCCTGACTTTCAGGGCACTTTCCTCTCCATGCCAAGAATCATAGTTTCCAAAATGACTCTCTGGGACTCAGAAACCAACCTGACTTGCCCAAGGTGCCTGTGACTACAGGTTTCATTCAAGCCAAAGTTAAGCTTTACAAACAGTAAGCACTTCATAGACTGTGTAGGATCTTTGAGAAACCAAAGCTGGTTGACCTTTTGTTTAAGGGGTGAGTTTATGACTTGAAAGCTGCCAGTGGGCAGTCTAAATCAGGGTCACATGGAATGTCTGAATCACAACCTCCTAATGCCTTCCCGTAGAGGGCGTTGGAAGAAGTGCAATTTATCAGTTTGGAAACACCTTCCACTCTTTACCTTGATATATGGCCTTGGGAAAGGTCTACAGGCTAGAAACGGAGACCTGAGCACAGGGCACTGGGTGGGAGGCGGGGAGTTCAGTTCAGCAACAGGGAGAGTCTAAGTCTAATAAGTTATTACCAAGGCCATTTCCCCAGAGAGGTTATTAATGGCAAATCTGGAAACTACTATTTTTCTTTTATTAAATGAATAGCTCCATTCTTAGATTCAGTTTCTCTTTTGTTTTGTTTTGTTTAGGACAGGGTCTCATTATGTAGTCCTGGCTGGCCTGAAACTCACAGTGTAGACCAGGGTGGGTTTGAACTTGTGAGAATCCTCCTACCTCTGCTTCCTGAATGCTAAGATTATAGGCATAAGCCACCATTCCTAGAACTTTCTAGCTATGTCATTGTTTCATTTGGTGAGTTAAAAGAGAAAAGAAGACGGTAGTCATGAAAACAGGATTAAAGAGGATTTGTTTTCTGGCTTCAAAGCCAATCGCTTCAACTGTGGAACGGCAAGCACCGACCTGGTCAAAATTCTATGTCTGGGCCAGATCTCAGCCCAGCCCTCCAGAAAGAATCCACCTCCTACTTGCCACCTGGATCTGTGAATCCACAGATGACCACTTGCGAGCACCCTGCCAGTGCCTTATAGAGATTGTCAAAGCAACAAGGGCAGAATTGTCCCAGTGAGCTGCCATCACAATGGGTTCCTCACCCCATGGCTTCTTCAGCAGCAGCATTGAGCCTCACTAGGACCCTACTGTCATCAGATACTCATGTCACCAGCAGGGAGGCTGGGAACTCTTGTGAGTAGGTAGGTGCGGGAGAGAAAATGACTGCAAATGAAGTTTCTGCTGACCGTCCCATTTTACCACCAAATGATATCACAGGACTTTCTTCTACTCTTGCTCTGCCTGACTGAATCCACAGAAGATTATTTCCCTTCTTTCATGTAGGAAGCAGTCAACTGTCCTTGAATCCTGTGATTCCCAGCTGTGACATCAATCTTTGCAAGTCACCCTGGAGCGATGAGACACACATCTGGTGGGTGACTCGGTCCACATCAGCCAACTAATGCCCTGTTCCTAAGGGGTTAAACTACTCAGCATGAAGAGAGGGGTTTTTTTTTTAATATTTATTATTTTTACTTTATATGTCTGAGTGTATTGGCTACCTGTATGTAAGTGCACCCGTGTTGTGCAATACCAGGGCAGGTCAGAAGAGAACATAAGGCTTCCCCAGAACTGGAGTTACAGATAGTTGTTAGCCACCATGTAGTTGCTGGGAATCGAACCCATGTCTTCTTCAAAAGCAGCCAGTACTCTTTAACTGCTGAGCCATCTCTCTAAATTAAAAATAAAAGAATAAATAAATAATCCTTTTTTGCCAAAGTTTTAGTTCCTTGTTTGTTTGCTTCTAAGTTTTTGGTAAGTCTCACTATGTAGTCCAGACTGGGCCAAACTTTAATTCTTTTTTTAATTTTTTTTTTATTTCTTTATGTGTATGAATGTACTGTCTGCATGCAGGTTTGTGCACCCGTGTTGTGCAATGCCGCAGAGGTCAGAAGAGGGTGTTGGATTCCTCTGGAACTGGAGTTCTCCTGGAATTGGAGTTTCAGACGGTTCTCGGCCGCCATGTGGGTGCTGGGGATCGAACCCGGGTCCTCTGTAAGAGCGGTCGGCGCTCTTTACCGCTAGGCTATCTCTCCAGCCCCTAACTTTAATTCTTAATGACACTCTTGGATTCAGATCAATGGTTTAGGACTTTGAAAACTGTACATTTATTTGGCCAGGAATATAGCTCAGTGAGTAAAATGTGCTTGTCTCCAAGCCTGAAGATAGGAGTTCAAACCCCCAGACCCTTATGGTAGATAGAACCCACTCTTGCAAGTTTCCCTCTGACCAACACATCTGTACCACATCTTGGGCACATGCGTGCGCACACACACACACACACACACACACACACACAGATAAGTGAATGTAAACAATTTTTTAAATATACATTGCTTAGAAGTAGTCATCTACTTCTAGAAAATAGATTTGAAACCCTCCTCCTCACCACGCCCTCTTAAGGGCTCCTGTTAACAGAAAACCGAGAAGGTGGTCAGGGCTCTTACCTGGATGACTGTGAGAAGGTTTCTCCCAGGAAGGTCTGAAGAAAGTTCCCTTGCTAACAACAGCTCCTGTTGTTAAGCTAAACAGTGTTCCATCTGCATTTTGCCCTGCTACCCTGGATATAGGATTCCCCCAGAGAGTTATTGATCCTGATGACAGAGTGTCCATGGGTCAAGGAGGCTGGAGAATGGCCTTTGGAATAATAAATTGAGGGTTATCCATCTGCTCATATTAGATTATAAAGAAGGAGCAGAAGAGGTGTTTCATGTTTGTTTTTTGAGGCAGGGTCTCCCTTTTAGTACTAGCTGGCCTAGAGCTTGCTCTGTAGACCAGGTTGGCCTTGAACTCACAGAGATCCACCTACATCTGCCTCCCAAGTGCTGAGACCAAAGGCGTGCGCCACCACACCCAGCCTTTTTTATTTTTTAGTTTTGAAGAAACTATATAGATAGATGCTTATAGAAATTCTTGGTTAGAAGGAGTCCCTGAAAGTTACATATATGCTCACAAAAATGACAACTTGCAGATTGGCTATACTTAAAAGGGAATATAAGATGGAGAATTTCAGATATACAGCTCTGTAGAATACCACACGTATGCCAGGTTGGCAGGTGGCAGCGAACACGAGAGGAAAATGATTAGCCTCTATATCCGGTGTACAGATGGGTTGTGTTCTTCAGTTGTGACTTTGATCTGGGGTCCATACTGAAGTGAATAAGTTACAGAAGTTTCCAGATGATCTTCCTTGGAAGGAATCGCCCTGTGTTCTGGGATTTTTCCCTTCTTACCTTTCTGACGTGAAATCATCCTTCTTTAATGAGCCGATGGTGATGCCTGGGGATTGGAGCCTCAGATTTTTGTAGAGGAGAAAGAAAAGTGAACAAATCTGCATGATCGCTCACCCTACCGACTCATTGTGAAAGTGCATTCATCCATAAAGTACGAATAACTGGGGCCATCTGGTCTAGCCAGGCAGATGGTGCTCCCCTGCCCTCTCTCTGTCTTTCTCAAGAATCCCCAACCCTGCTCAGTAGACTTTCTAGTACTTTCCACATGCCCCTGCTGTGAAGAGCTGTTACCCTTATTTTACCCTGTCCTCTGTTCAAAGCCCTCCCTCCTCATCTCTTCTCAGTAAAGTCTTCTACATACCTTTTCCAGGACAACTGGCTTGCCACTTACCCTCTGGGCTGCCCAAGCCCCTTGCTCATATTTGATTAGAGCATTTACCATGATAATAGAGAACTACTGAATTAGCCTCTTTCTCATTAAGTGATTCCTAAAGCACAGTGCCTGCTAAATATTTATTTGCTGAATGAAAAACACCTATCTAACTCTCAGGTTGTAGTCAAACCTATTTCCTTTGCCTTGGGGGCAATAAGCATGTGACCTCATGGAGTAACTCATGATGCATGGACACTAGAGTTCTTCTTTGGCCAGCACTTCCTGACCTAAGCAAGCCACTTAATCTTTTCTTAAATATTTTTTTATTTATTATTTTTTATGTGTATGAATGTACTGTCTGCATGTATGTTGGTGCACCCCCCATGTCATGCAATGCTGTGGAGGTCAGAAGAGGGTATCGGATTCCCCTGGAACTGGAGTTAAAGATGGTTCTTAGCCACCATGTGGGTGCTGGGAATCGAACCTGGGTCCTCTGCAAGAGCAGTCGGCACTCTTAACCGCGGAGCCATCTCTCCAGCCCCTCACCACTTACTTTTTTTAACTGTTTGTAAGTACTATGACTGCAAAGGGGGGGGGGGGAGAGAGAGAGCTAGAGAGAGAGAGAGAGAGAGAGGAGTTAGTTTCGCCATCATAAGTCGTCAATGATAAGGTGAGTACTGCTAATACTTAGGTAGAGCTGAGAACAAAATAAGTGTGGACTTGATAAGCGGGGATGAATGGAAGGCAAAGGTTGGGCACTGGCAGCCCATGAGTGGCCTGTGAGAGAATGTTCTAGGTGTCCTTTCAATTTTTGAGGTCTGCTGACATAATCTATGGGCAATTCATTGTGTAGCCTCATTGCTGCCTCATTCCGCTCTGCATAGTGAACCCAAATTTCCTCATAGAATTGATATTCTGTGTTCACATTTAGGCAAATCACCTGCTCACCTCTCCGGCTTTCATTTTTCCGTCTCTGAAGGGAGCACTGCTGGGAGCAACGGTGCACTCCTACAATCCAGCCAGCACTTGGGAGGTAGGTAGAAGCAGAAGGATTAGGAGTGTTCAAGGCCAGCTTTAGAGCATAGTAGGGAGTTTATGGTCAGCTTGACTAATGAAGACCCTGTCTCATAAATAAGTAAATCCTAATGCTGTTTGGATGACCTGTGGTAATGCAAACCCGGGATGCGGTCAGACAAGTAAATTAAAAGGCAAAACAAACAAAAAATATGAGGCTAAGAGAATACCAGGGTCTATTTTCTCTGGCTCTGCATCTTCAGCCAAGTTTTCTACACAATCCCCACCCCAGACAAAAGACCACCTAGTAAGGGGAGCCCACAGCTCCCCCTTGCTTTGGAGCCGAGTTGGAACTGCCATGCCAGCTTTCCCCCTGTGTTGCATCGAGTAATTTAGGACATAGGGGAGGGGGTCCTGTGGAAATGAGAGAGGGAGTGATTTATAGCATCTGTTCCTTCCTTTTTAATTGAATCTGTTCTTCTCAGATACCAGCAGCAAGTGCCAAAGTCAGCAGTGGAATTCAGCTGCATACGTTTGGAAGGAACTGGAAGATAAATTTATGTGCACTATTCAGATGTGGATTATACAGAAACCAGATGGCCAAATTGTCCTCCTAGTGCCAGAGGGTGGTGGCTGATTAGAAGTTCTGGGGTGAAGAGTTGGGAGGTCAGTTAACTCCCACTCCAAAAGAGCTTCCTGAATAGATACACACCCAGGGTAAATAGGGATACTTCCTCTGAGGAGAAGTGAGGTCACACAAGAAGGATATATTCTCAGCACCCCCAAAGGGCCTGGGGCTCTCATGCCCCATTCTATCTTGCTCCAGAGGGATGGAGGCTGTTCTCCAGGAGTGTCTAGGTGGCTCTTCCTCCTTTCACTTAAATTCTACAGCTTTGTTGAGTACCAGAAGGAATACCAAGAGAAGCAATGGAATTTTCTCCCTAAAAAATATACCTAAGTAGAAGAACCTGAGTGTTGGAAACCCAGGAAAGATAGAGGGGGCTTCATACACCTTCCTGCTCCAAACCTCCAAACACTGACTACAAGTACAGCTTGTTAAATGCAGTTAAGTTTCCAGAAGTGAGTATTTTGCTCCAGGATGAAGGAATAATGATGGTACAGGCTCCTGTACTTCTAAGCTGAGATGCAGCAAGCAGGCTGAGCTTTCACCACCCCCCCTTAAACCACCTACTTTCTGAGCCTTGGCAACTAGCACTTGGAGGTGGTGGGGCATCGAGTTCTAACCACTTCTACCCCCAAGACTAGAAAAAAGTAGCTTGATATTACCCTTCTTTGTTTTAGTTTTTGTGGGACAGGGTCTCATTTAGCTCATGCTTGCCTGGAATGGACTCGTAATGGTTTAGGTTGGCTTTGAACTTCTGAGCCTCCTGATGCTACTTCCCAACTGCTGGAAGTACAGGCTATGCTTTTGTGTTTTGTGGTTTTATGCAGTGCTGGGAATACAGACCCAGGGCTTCATGCATGGGAAGCAGACAGTCTACTAAGTAGGCTGTGCCCTCAGTCTCTGGTCTTCATTTTTAGGCATGCAGGTTGAGGCTCAGAAGAGAGACCGGGTTTTGCTTAGGGTCACACAAGTCATAGGAGCACATGAAGAAAGGAGGCCTTGGGTGTGAATATATATATATATATATATATATGTATAGTAGATATCCAGGTATATATATATATATATAATATATTTTTTTTTTTTTTTTTTTTTTTGTTTTATTATTTTGTTTTATATTATATATGTTATATATGGTATATATATATAGATATATACATACATATATGTGTGTGCATGCATGTTTATGTATGGAGTATATATATACTATATATATGTATATAATATATATGATATATACATATATATAATAAAAAAAAAAAAAAAAAAAAAAAAAAAAAAATATATATATAATTATATATATATATACCATACCGTCTTCCCTTCCACTTCTCCGGATGCTCTTTTCCAAAGCTGTCATATCCACAGACCTATCCCCATAGCTTAGACAACTTGGTGCCTTGCTGGTACCTGAGAGTGGGAGCCCACATTTTCATGCACAGTTTTCTGATGCTCCAAAGTCACCTGGATATATATAGATATAATATATAAAACCTGGAGATATATAGATGTATATGTATATATATACTAATATATCCAGGGTATATATATACTATAATATATCTCCATGTGATATAATATATATATATATATATATATATATATATATATCCAGGATGACTTGGGGGGAGCATCAGAAACTGTGCATGAAAAAAAAAATATATATATAATATAGAATATAATAATCCAGGTATATATATATCCAGGTATATATATATATATATATATAGATAGACATATATATATATATAAAAAAAAAAAAAAAAAAAAAAAAAAAAAAAAAAAAAAATGTATATATATAAATATATATATATATATATCCAGGTGACTTTGGAGCATCAGAAAACTGTGCATGAAAATGTGGGCTCCCACTCTCAGGTACCAGCAAGGCACCAAGTTGTCTAAGCTATGGGGATAGGTCTGTGGATATGACAGCTTTGGAAAAGAGCAGTCCGGAGAAGTGGAAGGGATAGCAGAGCTTTAGCCCACTGAGCTGTCCACTTGAGCCATCTACTTGATTTGTCTGAGGAGATAAGCCTTTGTCAGTAGATGCAAAGAAAATAGAAGTATCTTGCATTTTTCTGAGAGTCACTCTTGAGTTCTTCCAGAAGAGTTCTTCAGGGAAACATCGAATTTTATCTTGGGGCTTTAAAGAGGTTATTTATACCAGTCACTTCCAAATTCATTGAAGCCCAGAATCACCTGGAAGTAGTCCGCATTATCCTATTTTTGAGACTGGTCTCAGGTATCGTGGGGCTGCCCTTGAACTTGGTGGTTAGCCATATCAGCATATGACCTTGAACAACTGCCTCCTATCTCCACCTCCTGGGTGTTTGACTTACAGGGGTCTGCCAAAAACGCCCATTTGTGGCAGTGCTTGAAGTGCTGTGAGATCAACAGTGTCATGCACGCTAACCAGCCAGGCATTTCGAACCAACTGAGTTACATCCTCACTTCTCATCTGGGAAGGTTTTAAACACAGAGCACCACTAAGTGGTACTAGAGGCCCTGGGGCCTTGCGTACATGAACTTTGAGCTATACTAGTCATTTAGATGAATACAGAGCACAGTAGGCTGATACAGTTCTGCCTGCAGTCAGGGCTCATGTCCCATGTCCCAAAACTCTTCTGGCTAGGTTAAGCAGAAACAGTTTTTAAGAAGATCATAGGGTTGCCCAAATCCTGGATAAGCAGGCTCTAAAAACAGGCTGGAAGCAGATCTGTGCTGCCAACACTCTCTACAGCCTCTGCACATTTGGTCACTTCCCTAAGGTTCCATGTCTTTACTAGGAGCATTGATGGTTTGGCCCAACCCTCATGTCTCAGCCTGTCTGCCAGGACACTGCAAGAAGGAACACCTGCCCCAGCCTAGGGGGACACTGCAAGAAGGAGCACCTGCCCCAGCCTAGGGGACACTGCTAGAAGGAACACCTGCCCCAGCCTAGGGGACACTCCTCTAACCCATTTTGAAAATCTGGAATATTCTCCCCACGTTCTTTAGATACAGTTTCTCTCTACAGTATAGTTACCAAGTGTTCATCAACTCTGTTGAACTACCCCATCCTTGAAAAGTTAGGCAAAGCTTCTCTCTCTCTCTCAAGAAAAAAAAAAAAAACATCTCTCTCTCTCTCTCTCTCGCGATCTCTCTCTCCCTCCCCTCCCCTCCCCTCTCCTACCCTCCCCCTCCCTCCCCTCATACCGCCCTCTCGCCGTCCATATACTTGAATGGTTATAAGGAAATGCTTCCCAGGAAGCCTCCACCTGCCTTCCTAAGATCCTAGCTAAATGCCTTTATTCAAGCCTTAGGATGTGAAGAAAAAATTCCTCCGAGCTTCCTCTTCTGCCTTTCCTTTAAAATATGAGTCTGGCTAACAGACAGAACTTTTACTCCAGAGACGCCGTGATGAAATGGAGACAGCACAAGATCAACTGCAATAAATTGTGTCACTTTGGACAAATTTCTTAACAACTTGTGACCCTTGGTTTCCTCATTAGTGAAGTCAGAGGTATCAGTAGCGTGGGAACTAGGCAGGAACACTCTGAACGCGCTTCCTCCTCCCATCATTGCTCACAGTGAGGCCATGTAGCTGACAACTGGTGGCTAATGACAGGCTTTAGGCAAACCTGAATTTGTGCCTGATTTAGCCTCTTTTCCTTGTGTGAAGTGGAATAATATGGGTATCTAGGTCACAGTTGCTCTAAAAACTAAATGTGGTGCTTGGCACATAAATGATCACAAGAAGTATTGTCCGTGCTAGTACTGGATGGGCAGTGTTGTAGGTAGGACTCTCTTTCCATTGCATGGCCACGAGCGAGTTGAAGGGAAGTAGTTGCCTGCTTCAGAACCACTGTAGTGTTGCTGTCAGCATCCATTAAGAATGAAGCCCTGAACTACTGTGTTTTAGATTATGCAGATACCATCTAGAAAGCTTTTGGATCAGCAGAACCACAATGACTTCTGTGGCTTTTGCAGACCTCTTATCTCTTAAGGCACTACTGAAGTCAAATGACAGAAATTGCTGGAGAAGCACTAACCAGGAAGTGCATAGTCGTGACTGCTCCTCCCCCTCGAGATCGGAAAAGATCTGCTTGTCCCTGTCTCCCTGTATTTCTCAGGGCCTTTGGGCAGGACATCAAAAGAAGGGGAAGAGCGAGGTAAGATACAGCGGGGGGGATAACAAAGCAGGAGAAAAGAAAGGAAAAAGAAAGAGGGGAGGGACAAGAAAGGGAGGGGGAAAGGACANGAGAGAGAGAGAGAGAGAGAGAGAGAGAGAGAGAGAGAGTTAGTTCCCATCATAAGTCGTCAATGATAAGGTGAGTACTGCTAATACTTAGGTAGAGCTGAGAACAAAACAAGTGTGGACTTGATAAGCGGGGATGAATGGAAGGCAAAGGTTGGGCACTGGCAGCCCATGAGTGGCCTGTGAGAGAATGTTCTAGGTGTCCTTTCAATTTTTGAGGTCTGCTGACATAATCTATGGGCAATTCATTGTGTAGCCTCATTGCTGCCTCATTCCGCTCTGCATAGTGAACCCAAATTTCCTCATAGAATTGATATTCTGTGTTCACATTTAGGCAAATCACCTGCTCACCTCTCCGGCTTTCATTTTTCCGTCTCTGAAGGGAGCACTGCTGGGAGCAACGGTGCACTCCTACAATCCAGCACTTGGCAGGTGGAAGCAGAAGGATTAGGAGTTCAAGGCCAGCTTTAGCTATAGAGGGAGTTTATGGTCAGCTTGACTACATGAGACCCTGTCTCTAAATAAGTAAATCCTAATTCTGTTTTTGATGACCTGTTGGTAATGCACCCGGGATGCTGTCAGAACAAGTAAATAAAAGCAAAAACAAAACAAAAAATATGAAGGCTAAGAAGAATACCAGGGTCTATTTTCTCTGGCTCTGCATCTTCAGCCAAGTTTTCTACACAATCCCCACCCCAGACAAAAGACCACCTAGTAAGGGGAGCCCACAGCTCCCCCTTGCTTTGGAGCCGAGTTGGAACTGCCATGCCAGCTTTCCCCCTGTGTTGCATCGAGTAATTTAGGACATAGGGGAGGGGGTCCTGTGGAAATGAGAGAGGGAGTGATTTATAGCATCTGTTCCTTCCTTTTTAATTGAATCTGTTCTTCTCAGATACCAGCAGCAAGTGCCAAAGTCAGCAGTGGAATTCAGCTGCATACGTTTGGAAGGAACTGGAAGATAAATTTATGTGCACTATTCAGATGTGGATTATACAGAAACCAGATGGCCAAATTGTCCTCCTAGTGCCAGAGGGTGGTGGCTGATTAGAAGTTCTGGGGTGAAGAGTTGGGAGGTCAGTTAACTCCCACTCCAAAAGAGCTTCCTGAATAGATACACACCCAGGGTAAATAGGGATACTTCCTCTGAGGAGAAGTGAGGTCACACAAGAAGGATATATTCTCAGCACCCCCAAAGGGCCTGGGGCTCTCATGCCCCATTCTATCTTGCTCCAGAGGGATGGAGGCTGTTCTCCAGGAGTGTCTAGGTGGCTCTTCCTCCTTTCACTTAAATTCTACAGCTTTGTTGAGTACCAGAAGGAATACCAAGAGAAGCAATGGAATTTTCTCCCTAAAAAATATACCTAAGTAGAAGAACCTGAGTGTTGGAAACCCAGGAAAGATAGAGGGGGCTTCATACACCTTCCTGCTCCAAACCTCCAAACACTGACTACAAGTACAGCTTGTTAAATGCAGTTAAGTTTCCAGAAGTGAGTATTTTGCTCCAGGATGAAGGAATAATGATGGTACAGGCTCCTGTACTTCTAAGCTGAGATGCAGCAAGCAGGCTGAGCTTTCACCACCCCCCCTTAAACCACCTACTTTCTGAGCCTTGGCAACTAGCACTTGGAGGTGGTGGGGCATCGAGTTCTAACCACTTCTATCCCCAAGACTAGAAAAAAGTAGCTTGATATTACCCTTCTTTGTTTTAGTTTTTTGGGACAGGGTCTCATGTAGCTCAGGCTGGCCTGGATGGAACTCGTTATATGGTTTAGGATGACTTTGAACTTCTGAGCCTCCTGATGCTACTTCCCAACTGCTGGAAGTACAGGCTATGCCATTGTGTTTGGTTTTATGCAGTGCTGGGAATCAGACCCAGGGCTTCATGCATGGGAAGCAGACAGTCTACTAAGTAGGCTGTGCCCTCAGTCTCTGGTCTTCATTTTTAGGCATGCAGGTTGAGGCTCAGAAGAGAGACCGGGTTTTGCTTAGGGTCACACAAGTCATAGGAGCACATGAAGAAAGGAGGCTTGGTGTGAATATATATATATATATATATATATATATATATATATCCAGGTATATATATATATATATATATATATATCCAGGTGACTTTGGAGCATCAGAAAACTGTGCATGAAAATGTGGGCTCCCACTCTCAGGTACCAGCAAGGCACCAAGTTGTCTAAGCTATGGGGATAGGTCTGTGGATATGATAGCTTTGGAAAGGAGCAGTCTGGAGAAGTGGAAGGGATAGCAGAGCTTTAGCCCACTGAGCTGTCCACTTGAGCCATCTACTTGATTTGTCTGAGGAGATAAGCCTTTGTCAGTAGATGCAAAGAAAATAGAAGTATCTTGCATTTTTCTGAGAGTCACTCTTGAGTTCTTCCAGAAGAGTTCTTCAGGGAAACATCGAATTTTATCTTGGGGCTTTAAAGAGGTTATTTATACCAGTCACTTCCAAATTCATTGAAGCCCAGAATCACCTGGAAGTTCGCTTATCTATTTTTGAGACTGGGTCTCAGGTATCTGGGGCTGCCCTTGAACTTGGTGGTTAGCCATATCAGCATATGACCTTGAACAACTGCCTCCTATCTCCACCTCCTGGGTGTTTGACTTACAGGGGTCTGCCACCACACCCAGTTTGTGCAGTGCTTGAAGAGCTTGAGATCAAACAGGGGCTTCATGCACGCTAACCAGGCATTCTACCAACTGAGTTACATCCTCACTTCTCATCTGGGAAGGTTTTAAACACAGAGCACCACTAAGTGGTACTAGAGGCCCTGGGGCCTTGCGTACATGAACTTTGAGCTATACTAGTCATTTAGATGAATACAGAGCACAGTAGGCTGATACAGTTCTGCCTGCAGTCAGGGCTCATGTCCCATGTCCCAAAACTCTTCTGGCTAGGTTAAGCAGAAACAGTTTTTAAGAAGATCATAGGGTTGCCCAAATCCTGGATAAGCAGGCTCTAAAAACAGGCTGGAAGCAGATCTGTGCTGCCAACACTCTCTACAGCCTCTGCACATTTGGTCACTTCCCTAAGGTTCCATGTCTTTACTAGGAGCATTGATGGTTTGGCCCAAGCCTCATGTCTCAGCCTGTCTGCCAGGACACTGCAAGAAGGAACACCTGCCCCAGCCTAGGGGGACACTGCAAGAAGGAGCACCTGCCCCAGCCTAGGGGACACTGCTAGAAGGAACACCTGCCCCAGCCTAGGGGACACTCCTCTAACCCATTTTGAAAATCTGGAATATTCTCCCCACGTTCTTTAGATACAGTTTCTCTCTACAGTATAGTTACCAAGTGTTCATCAACTCTGTTGAACTACCCCATCCTTGAAAAGTTAGGCAAAGCTTCTCTCTCTCTCTCTCTCTCTCTCTCTCTCTCTCTCTCTCTTCCTCTTCTCCCCTCCCCTCCCCTCCCCTCATACCTCCCTCTCTCCATATACTTGATGGTTATAAGGAAATGCTTCCCAGGAAGCCTCCACCTGCCTTCCTAAGATCCTAGCTAAATGCCTTTATTCAAGCCTTAGGATGTGAAGAAAAAATTCCTCCGAGCTTCCTCTTCTGCCTTTCCTTTAAAATATGAGTCTGGCTAACAGACAGAACTTTTACTCCAGAGACGCCGTGATGAAATGGAGACAGCACAAGATCAACCGCAATAAATTGTGTCACTTTGGACAAATTTCTTAACAACTTGTGACCCTTGGTTTCCTCATTAGTGAAGTCAGAGGTATCAGTAGCGTGGGAACTAGGCAGGAACACTGTGAACGCGCTTCCTCCTCCCATCATTGCTCACAGTGAGGCCATGTAGCTGACAACAACTGGTGGCTAATGACAGGCTTTAGGCAAACCTGAATTTGTGCCTGATTTAGCCTCTTTTCCTTGTGTGAAGTGGAATAATATGGGTATCTAGGTCACAGTTGCTCTAAAAACTAAATGTGGTGCTTGGCACATAAATAATATCCAAGAAGTATTATCCTTGCTAGTACTGATGGGCAGTTGTAGGTAGGACTTCCTTGCATGGCCACCATTGAAGGGAAGTAGTTGCCTGCTTCAGAACCACTGTAGTGTTGCTGTCAGCATCCATTAAGAATGAAGCCCTGAACTACTGTGTTTTAGATTATGCAGATACCATCTAGAAAGCTTTTGGATCAGCAGAACCACAATGACTTCTGTGGCTTTTGCAGACCTCTTATCTCTTAAGGCACTACTGAAGTCAAATGACAGAAATTGCTGGAGAAGCACTAACCAGGAAGTGCATAGTCGTGACTGCTCCTCCCCTCTCTCTGCTTGTCCTGTCTCCCTGTTTCTCCCTTTACCCTTCAAAGCAGTCACGTACAAGTACACTACTTTTGCTTCTCTCAACACAGAATAATTAATTATCAAACCAAAGTCCAAACAGGCATCAGAAGTTTATATCTGAGCCTCAGAATACAACACATGGCTTCCCAGCCAGGCTCTCAATCCAGAGTGAGTTCTTTAGTGTCTACCGAGGTCCTCCAGCCTTAGGGCCATTTGCCAGCAGATGCAGTATCCTTCACCTAAAGATTGGAGAGTCATAAGGCTCAGATCCTTTATGAGTGTACTGTCTGCATGTAGGTTTGTGCACCTGTGTCATGCAATGCTGCAGAGGTCAGGAGAGGGTGTTGGATTCCCCTGTAACTGGAGTTAAAGACGGTTCTTATCCGCCATGTGGGTGCTGGGAATCAAACCCGGGTCCTCTGCAAGAGCAGTAGGTGCTCTTAACCACTGAGCTATCTCTCCAGCCCCAAATCCTTGAATTTCAGTCAAAATTACATTTCCTTATCTTGAGAATGTTCCAGAGATAAAGGAGATTCAAATGTTCAAATGCTTCCTCCTCCCGCTGATCACCCCAGCACCTCCTTTTAGTAACAAGGACCCCGGGCAGGATTTGGAGGGGAACTTCCTGGTCATGCCGCATCGCCTCTCTTGCTGCATGGTAGAGGCAAAAGGCAAAGACTGGGAGAACCCAGGAGGAAGGGGACTCTGGTCACAGGTAAGGGCTTGGGCATCCTGCAGGAGGAATCTGTCCCCTCTATGGCTTGGGACATCAGATATCCTTTCATCTTCTGAGGCCCGGCTGCTCCAGGAAAACTTTACTCCAAGCTTTGTCTAGTCTGCTTTAGAAAGTTTGGCTTACAGACACGAACTCTCTCCACCCACAAGCAGATGACAACCTCATTGCCTTGCCTATGACCCACTTTGAGAAAAGTCCTAGCAGAGTCCAGTCTGGCTCCCCAAACCTTGCGCACCAGATCAGGCTGCAGAAGAGAAGTACAGAGCACTTGTTAGAAGGGAGAGAGAAAGGATGTCCTCTCCTTTCTTCCCAGTGCAAGACTTGGCATGGCTGCCTTAGCCTCACAGCCTATAGATAACAGAGGGTTCCTTGGTTGTATGCTGGGATTCCCTTCTTCCCATCATGGACTGACACACCAGTGCCTGGGTTTACCACAGCACAGGTGAGGCCTAAGTACAACAAGCGGAGCAGGATTTGGCAAGCTCAGGCTCCAGAGCACTCTCATGGGGCTACTTTGAGGTTGGTTACTTCTGAACTGCCCCTGTGTGTCAGAGGCCCCATCATGCAGACCTCAAAAACTTCCTCAGGTGTCTTCAAACTCCCTGTGGTCTTAGAGTAACAGGGACACAGAGATTCTTTCTTCCTTTTCTGTATTAGGCCTCTTCCTGGATCATGACTGTTTCTCCCAAGAGCTGTCACATTCCAGACAAACTGACACAGGTTCCCCTATCTACCCTGAGGAAGTGATCCTCTCCTACCCTACCACATCACCAGAGGATCACATCAGCACATAAAGGACCTGTAGTCCCAAGGGAGATTTCCTGGCAGTGGCCAGGTGTTACGTAGGGAGGAGGGTGTCCTGACCACACTTAAGCAGTCTGGAACCTGTGGTCTTTTTCCACATGCATTAGTTGAAGATGTGGCTACAGATCAATAGAGAGTCAAACGGCCAAGCTGAGATGTCGGCTGTTGTCAGTGGGGGTGGGGAGATGGTAGCTATAATTAGCTTCTGGGTACCCTATGTTCAACAGAGAAGAAAAGGGCCCCTTGAAGAATGTATATTTTCCACTGCTACACCCCAGAGTGTCACCGCAGGTGCTTTCGAGCTGACCAGAGCTTCTTGTTCTCCAGGAACTGCTGTGACTGTTGGTGGTAGATCTGCAACTCTTGAGAAGTCACACGGGGCCTGGTCAACCATCAGCAAATGACTTCCTGTTCCCTTCCTCTTCTCTCAATACTTACCCGCTCCCATGCCACTAGACCAGTGTGAATGCTGTGTTAAAGACACCTATGAAAGGAGGTGCATACATACCCAGTCCAGGGGTTTAGAATAATTCAGGTGGTGCTTATCCTCTTCCAAAATGTCTAATAAGAAGCCTCTGAGCTGCAGATTCTAGGCTGGTCCCTGGGACAGCACATGGCACACACATAGTGCTGAGAGGACTTGGAAAGGCTGCTGCATCCACACACCTGGGCTCAGATCTCAGCTCTCAGCTCTGCTATGTCGAGCTATCTGACCTCAGGCAACTCATTTAATGTTTGAGGACCAGCTTTCTGAGCCTTAAAATGGGATAGTTAACTTGCCTCATAGGACTATAGAAGTATTTTTTATATAACCAAAGTACCATCAAATCAACACAACAAGCAACAGACACCCAATAAAATGCTGTCTATATTAATAGTGATTATAAAAGAAAGAAAAATAAATTTCTAACATAGGGATTTTTGAATCTAAGACCTTGTGCATAGCAAGCTAGTGTTTAACCACTGAGCTACATACTCCCCCAGTGAATGAAAATGTAGATTTTTTTTTGACATGAAAACATTTCTGACTGGTGCTAATGAAAGTGTCATAGAAAGAGAGAAATAAAAAGCTAACTAATTGGTAGGACTGTGCTTTGCAGGGAAGAGAAATTTAGAGCCTGCCTCTTACCCCAGTCCGACCCAAATGCTCTAAGTGATGTGGACAATGGAGAAACAAAACAAAAATAATGCAGATCTTGTGGCAGGTATTATCCTAAGAATCTAAAAAACTATCACCTTCACTATCAGTTTAACCCAAGGTGGTGGTAGTATTACAGTTCCCCATTTTATAGGAAGATTTACTAATGCAATTGAAGTAAAAAGTAATTTGCCCAAGCCCACGTGGCTATCATTGAGAGAGGCAGTTCCCTTCTCTGAGCTTCAGTGTCCATCAGATGTCCACTAGTGTCCACTGATACTCCCTCTGAATTTATCTGGGAAAGTTTTTTGGAGTATGTGAGAATTTTAGACTTAACATTACTGATGCTTGTGATGGGGAAAAAAAAACAAAACAAAACCCAAACTCTGAAGTTTTCCATTTCCTCTTTCCCTCATCTTCCACTACTCTTCCTTGTCTTTCCTCTTTCTGAAAACAAGCCTGTAAGAGGGAAAAGCCTGTATGTAGCATGCCCATGCACACTGGCCTCCCCCACTGTAAAAGGGTCTCCAAAAATAGTAACAGCCAGGTTCAGAGTAAGAGATCACATTACCGTTTTCTCTTCTGGCCAAACCTAATGTATTAAAACACCTTGACAGTGAAACTTCTCAAAAAGTTTTCTGTATGCCATACTGACCACTTTCACCTCCCCTCATTTCTTTTCTTGTTAAGGTCACCAATGGCCACGGTGCCCCTCAGAGGCCAGCTGTATCCTCGATCTTCAGTGCTTGGTACAGATGATCAAACTCTGATGACACTTTCTTAAATGTTTGTTCTTGGTTTCCTGGAGTCCCTCTCTCTGCTTGGGTTTCTTTGTGCATGTTTATTTCCACACCTAAATACTGGAGGACCCCAGCCTAAAACCAAGCCCCCTGTTCTTTTCTCTGTCTATACCCATTCTCACAGTAGTATATGTTTGGGTTTATTTTTAGATTTTGCAGGCAGGGTCTCATGTGTTCCAGGCTGGGCTTAAACCCAATACATAGAAGAGGATGACCTTCAAGTTCTAATCTTCCTCCCTCCACCTAACAAGTGTTGGGATTTCAAGCATGCGCTATCACACCTGGTTTATGTGGTGTTGGGGATCCAACTCAGGCTCTATGCCTGCTGGGCAAGGCCCCTACCAAGTGAGTTACATCCCCGGCTCCTCCTCCTACCTTAGCTTTGATCAGACTACTGGCTTTAAATAATATTCATAGGCTGACAAATCCTGTACTGCCTTGCTGCTTCCACACTGGCTGGATCACTCCTGCATCTCACCGGTGTTTGTACTGTAGTGGGCTCTGACCTCGGTAGTGTTCATTTTCTTCTTGCTTTTCTACTGTCTATTCTTGTCCCCCTCAAGTCCCTTCTGGAGTGTCCCTCACTGCCTCTGTGGATCTCTTTTCTGCCTCCTTCCTGCTTGCACAGTCCACTGAAGCCACCTGGTCTGCTCATCATTTTTTAATACACTTAACATGCTACTGCCTCAGGCCTTTGACACCTTCTGGTACCCCCCCCCCCCGGCCAGGAAGGCTCTGGACAGGGAATCCACATGGTTGCTCCCTCCATGAGTCATTTACTAGCTTATCTGGCCTTTCTATGTAGAGTAGGAATCTCTTTGCATCCTCTCTGCTTGTTCTTTTCAGAATACTTGCTGGAAGATCTGCAAGTATTTCTTAATTGCCTGGCCTCTCCCTTGGAGTAGGAGGACAAAGAGTTTTGTAAATTGTGTTCCTGTCTGTAGTCTGTAATCCTAAGGTTAGAACGGTGTCTGGTACCTGGTAACATTCAGTTCACATTTGTTAAGGAATGACTCTAGATCAATTGTTTGGATTTGTTTTGTTTCTGTTTTGGGACAGGGTCTCTGGAAGCTCTGACTGGCCTTGAATTCCTTATGGAACTGAGGATGATCTTGAACTTCTATTCCTCCTGTCTCCACCTCCCAAGGGCTGGGATTGTAGCCAGGCACCATCACACCCAGTTTCTGTGGTGCTAGGATCCAACCCAGGGTTTTGTACATGCTAGCAAGTGCCCTACCAACTGAGCTAAATCCCTAGCTAGATCAGTTTTAACAACAGGTTCCAAATGACCAGCCAAGATCTTCACAGTACTTTGTTATCTTAGACTAAGTGAATCTTCCACACACTGTTAAAAGCAGAAGTGGCAGGCTGGGCAGACAACTAGACCTTTAAAAAAAAAGTCACAAATTGCTTTTCCATATGATAGTATTTACTGGAGCAGGATTTTGCTCCAAGCTCCAAGCTTGCTTAAGGGTATTTGACAGAGTGAACTTGCCTGAGAGGTCAGTGATTCCCAAGGTGATTCTCCTGAAAGGGCCCTTGCTGGGTCCTTCCTGGAACACCATCCCTTTAAAAGACCCTGATCCAGACAGCCTGCTCTGCAGACACTCTCAGATGCATTATTTAAAGTTATTTCCAGTGGTGAGTGGGTGGGAGGCGGGGGCTACATTTGTTACTTGGTGGTTTGGAAAAGCCTTCCAGGATGTCTTTCCTTCCTACCCTGTCAGTTTGCTCATTTTTAACCCTTCTTTTCCAAATCACCCAACATAACCTCAGACTCAGTACCTCATCAGCAAATCTCAAAGCACACTTCATCTGCTCTGGATGAAACTTGGAGACCTGTTTCTCCCTTCTTTAGGATGTCTCTTAGGAGAGGGTCACAAAAATGGTATTCATACAGTGTTCTGTTGGGAGGAGTCAGAACCAGTGGCAGACTTTTTTTTGTTTGTTTTTTTTGAGACAGGGTCTCCCTATAGTGGCAGCTGGCCTGGAACTCACAGAGCTCCACCTGCCTCTGCCTCCCAAGTGCTATGATTAAAGGTGCGGACCACCATGCCTGGCTTAAAGACGGTTCTTAGCCGCCATGTGGGTGCTGGGAATTGAACCAGCATCCTCAGCTAGAGCAGTTGGTGCTCTTAACCACTGAGCCATCTCTCCAGCCCCCAATGGCAGACTTTTAATTTATTGCAGAAGGCTCTTTTCTTTCTTTCTTTCCTTCTTTCTTTCTTTCTTTCTTTCTTTTGCTTGCTCACTCACTCGCTTGCTCGCTCACTCGCTCACTTTCCATGTATGAATGTACTGTCTGCATGTAGGTTTGTGCACCCATGTTGTCAATGCCACGGAGGTCAGAAGAGAGTGTAGGAGTCCCCTGGAACTGGAATCAAAGATGGTTCTCAGCCACCATGTGGGTGCTGGGAATTGAACCTGGGTCCTCTGCAAGAGCAGTCGGTGCTCTTAACCGCTAGGCCATCTCTCCAGCCCCAGCAAGCTCTTTTCATAGATACAGTATATCAGTCATCATTCTTGGTTTGTTTTGTTTGTGAGACAGGGTCTCATGTAGCCCAGGCTGGCCTTGAACTCTCTATGTAGCCAAGGATGACCTTGAACTTTTGATCTTCCTGTGTCTACCTCCTGAATGCCAGGATTAAGTCATTTGGAACCATGTTAAATTTACACTGCCCTGGAGGTCCAGCCCAGGCTTGGTGTATGCTAGGCAAGTTCCACTACCAAGAGAGCTACATCTCTAGCACAGGTCATACTTTTGAAGAATAAAGATGTTGCCTTGTAGCCAGGTGTGGTGGCGCACGCCTTTAATCCTAGCACTTGGGAGGCAGAGGCAGGTGGATCTTTGTGAGTTCAAGGCCAGCCTGGTCTACAGAGTGAGTTCCAGGACAGCTGGGGCTACAGGGAGACCCTGTCTCGAAAAGACCAAAAAAAAAAGTTGCATTGTGTATTTATGGAGATGGCTCAGCACTTTCCACTTGAGTATGAGGATCAGGAGTTTAGATCCCCAGAACCCACGTAAAGTCCTGTTGGGTGTAGTGGGCTACTTCAACCCAGTGCACGGGAGGAGAGACAAGGAATCCCTAAAATAAACTGGCTAGCCAGACTAGCAACAATGGAGAACTCTGGGTTCATAGAGAAACCCTGCCTCAAAATATAAGGTAGAGAGCTGTAGAGGAAGACCCCTAACATCAACTTCAGGCCTCCACATGCATACACACACATGTACACACACATCTACATACACATGCAAAAACATGTTGAACTGTATTTGCATCTCTTATGTCCTTTGGCCTTCTGGAAGCTTCCTGTAGTAGACAAGTTTGCCTCCACATTGCACAGATGACATTAGAGGGACATAGAAAGTTGGAGTTAGATGAAGCCAGCTATTGCCTGGTGATCTCCTTGGGTCTAGATCTAGGGACACTTGCTTATGTTTCCTGGCCTTCCAGGGCTTCATTTCTGAGCTTGGTCTCTCCTGGCTCTTGATAGTGTCCTTCTGTCCCTTTACTCCAGGAACACAAGGACAACATCTGCACGCTTCTGATTGTCTTTGGCCACGGAGTCCATTTCTAAATTGCTATCTTCCTTCTGGCCCTCTTGATTCTGTGAGGTTCAGAGAGAGGTGAGCTGTGTGTATGTTCTTTGTCTAAAAGAATGCGTCCCGGCAGCAGGAGCTGTCTATGCATGCTTGAAGGCTACACTCCCCAAGTTCACTCCTTGAGCTCCAGGTCTGTAGGGAATTGAGTTTCTTTTCTACACACCCAAAACAAAGTCACATCCCTTAGAAAGGCTCACTTTCTTGTAAGTCAGGCAGTTTGAGGTGTTACTCTTGACACTCAAGCCTGGTGTTTCTTTTAGGCTAGAATTGTAACAGCGCTTTAGAACTGGCTGTGCGGCAGGAGCACCCGGAAGTTTCTGCAAAATATGAGATCCTGAACCCCTTCTCCAGAGATTTTAATTGAGTAAGTTCTTAAGAAGGATCCAAAAATTTGTAATTAAATTAAAAAACCAAAAACAAAATCCTTAGGGAGTTCTGACAATGAACCAGTCTGGAAACCCTGTTTAGATTACTAAACCTTTTATACATAATATTTCATTTGTTCCTCAGAACCCATAAGGAAACTGTTAAGCTCCTCTGCAGATGTGACTCAAATTTGGCAAATAAGTTGTTCTGGACCACAAAGTTAGTGATTGGCACTGAGGCCTTTTTTCCCTAAACCAGTGTCCTTCTACTTCAGTCTTTCCTGGAGACGGGCTCTCCACCTCTCAGTTGCCCTGGGGGTGCTGGATTCTTCTTCAAATACTCTCATTGCTCCCCAGGAAAAGACTGGGTTCAACCACTCTTCCCCAAGAGCAGCTCTGAGCAGGTTTGGAAAAATACAAGGAAAGATGGGATCCAGGGGGACATCCAAACTACCCAGGCATGCCAGTGTTCTGGGCCCATCAGCCAACAGTGATGGCCAGGGTTAGCCTCACCCAGAACAGGCAGGGCCGTCCCTGCTTTGGAGGCACAGAGACTGCAGACCAGCCTTTGTGGTTGAATGGCAGTTTCCACCCACTTCCAAGAAAGAATTCTAAGACCTGGAGCAGGAGCCACTGAACACTGGTGTGGTGAAGTGGGGATAATCCTTCCCTCTTTCACATGTGTCTGATTTAGAGTTGGTCAGGACAAACCTCAAGACCTCAAGTTTCACTGTAACAGGAAGGATGCTGGGTGGCCGTGGGGGAGGATCTATGCAGTGCTGTGGATTTTCAGGGGCTTCTGGGTGAGGTGATGCCACATTGGCTCTTTCGTTCTAGCAGGTCCTATACCATGGAGAATTACCGGGCTTGGCCCACTCATGCCAGCTTGGGAGGAACACCCCCCTTGGCGAGATTCCCAGTGGGCTACTGTTTAGGGATTTTAGAATTAGAGCATGAAACTCCTTTGCCTTAGCCATGAGAGCCTAATTTCTAATTGCTTATTCATTTGCTTATGTATTGACATTATTACACAGTATTTAAACACCCGGGCTGTGCAGACAGCTACCTGGACTCGATGTCTGCCTTTGCAGTGACCATCTTTGTAACTTGTGTCTCTGAGCTTCTGTGTGCTTAGTTGTATGGAATAACATGAGTGCCTGCTTCCTAAGGTTTGGGTGAAAGACAGATGAGTTATGTGTGGAGTCTATAGAGCAGGAGCCGACAGACACAAAGAAGATGCTGTGGTGTGCGGGCCAGGGCCCCTGCTGTGCATGACATTGCCATTGACAGGACGGAGGCAGGCATGGTGATAGAAAGCTGCAAGGGCAAGATGGGAAGGACTGCCATAGAGGAGCTCTGGGCGGTGCCCTGGGAGTCCAGGCAACGGTGGCTGGGCCCTGCAGAGGGCCTGGCTAGCCCACGCTGCTCACTTGGAGGAGGTAGTGGAGTTTGATCCTAAAGTATCAGTAGGAAATCACCAGATAGAGGAAGAAGGAAAAGCATTCCTCAGAGAGGCACAGACAGGGCCACAGAGTCAAGAGAATTCTGTGCAGGAAATGATGTAAGGTGGAGAATATGGTTCGTGAAGAAGACGTGGGAGGTGAGGTGTGAGGTGGAGAGGTCAGTCAACACCACAGCCAGACCTGCTACACTGAGGGATTGGGGGGGGGGAGGTGTCAAGCAGTGTGGTCATGTATTTTTTTAATAAAATCAGTCTGTTGTGAGGAAGAGAGTTAGAGAGAAAGGAATGAGGCTAATAACTTGTCTCTTTTCCTCATTAAATCTAAATGCAGGTCATCCACCATTCTGGAGAGAACACAATACCAGCTGTAGCCAGAAGGGAAAATGTCAAAGAATTCAGTGCCAGTCTTGACAGTGATATTCAGGGTGACCTTGAGAGGCCCTTCAAGGCTCCAGACTTGCAGTTGTCCTGTAGGCACAGTGGGAAGCGCACTCGCTCCAACCTTAAGTGATTCCCCTGAAATGGAGCGTATTGAGGAACCCTGAGGTTCAGGAGAATAGATTTGCATTCGCTTTTATTATTGAATAGGTTATGTTTTCAAATGGAACAAAATGAGAATTGTATATCAACACTTCTTGCTCCTTTACCCTGATGGTCTTGACATTGACACTAGGAATTACTCTTTGTTTTTTTAATTTTGTTTTTAGTATTTTGGAGATGGCGTCTCCCTGTAGCCCCAGCTGGCCTGAACTACACAGCCTGTGGATCAGGCTGGCCTTGATCTGCCTGCCTCTACTGCCCAGTGCTGAGATTAAAGGACCGTGCCACCACACCTGACAAGAAATTGCTCTTACTAGTTTCTTGCCTAACTTTATGACAATTTTTTTTGTGCCAACTTGAGCAAACACAGATACACATTGTCACTGTAATCCCTTATATGGGTGTGGAAACTCTGGGAATAAATATCAAGTATATTAACTAGGTCTTTGAGTGAAAAGTAAAAATGTACTCATAAGGGATTTCTAGCTTCTTGAGCTATCCTTTTTAGAATGTAATTAATGAAAGGAGAACTTTAATATAACTCTAGGGTCCCTGCTTGGTAAAATAGAGACAATGTTCTGTCTACCTCAGTCTCCACCTTGGGAGAGTTATAATTTCACATTCATAAATGACATTGAGCTTTTTCTCAGAGTGGTGCCAATTTGATGGGTTCTCAGCCATCAACTTCCCTGAAGTTCACTGGTCCCAGGACTACAAAAAAGAAACAGATTGCTAATTGTTAACAAGTTGTTGGGTTTTTTCCTTCCAGCTCTTCCTGTCAAAACTTCTGAGCTTTAATTGGATGCCCTGGGTCTCTGCCAGGGCCATGTGTGTCTGATTTGAAGCTGGGTTCTACCGGAGACTCCTGCTGCACGCATGTGGCTGCTGGTGCCTCTCCCGAATTGGTTGCAAACTTCTTGATTTTCTTTTGTTTGTGTTTGTTTGTTTGTTTCCACCACATGTGCAGAGCCACACGGAAGCTTTTAGAACTCCAAATCACAGGAGTGAGCCAGTGCTGGCTCTAATTAGCTCAAGCTGCCAGCGCCTCCTGATCATAAAGACCCCGGGTGTCTGCTTATAGTAGGGAGTTTCCTGCATTCTCCAAGGGTCGCTGGAGAAGCTCAGAGAGAGGAAGTTGTGCATGAGGTGGGGGAGGACCAGACTAGATGACCTCCCTCCAGGATGCCTTCAGTTCTAAAATTATATTTTGGTGACATTTCCTTTAGAGACTGCCCGTCCCCACATAACGGACATTGTGTGCGGTTAGCTTGAGATACACCACAGGGAAGAAATGACATTGGTGTCATCTGGAAGCCACTGCTTAGGAAGGGTTTGGGTTTGGTTTTACTGGGAAGCTTCCTGAAAGGCATTTCCTGAAGCAGCGTGTTTAGATTGGCCCTTAGGTAGAGCACGAAGCCATTTTCTCTCCATTGTGGACTTGGCAATGAATTGTTAAATTCTAGGCTATGAGTCAAAACCTCACCAGCTTTGTGAAGTCAAGAAATCCTTGCCCACCCAAGGAGCCCACCTTTGAGGCACAGCCAGGCAGGACAGCCACTACTAGCATATTCCCCATCCTGAAGGCTCACAACTCTTCCCTGAAGGAAATACATCTTGCAGAGAGGGGGTCCTCTTCCAACCTGGCCTGTGCTGAGGTAGAACTATGTGCTTGTGTGACTTGGATCTGCGGCTGTCTTCAGTCGCTGAGTTCACATGAGAGATAGGTAGCAGTCAGCCTTCCTTCCCTTAGGGACCCCTGGCTCTGGGAAGGGCTCTGAATGTTATTTGGGACATACTTGTCTCTGCTGACTTGACACAGACATAGTTCAGTCTGGACCACTCTTCAGTGTTGCTGTTGAGGCCATTATAGGAACTTGCGATCAAGTGTAGTTCATGTCAGAGTTCAACTGGAGGATCAGGAAACCCAAAGATTACAGCTACCAACCCCAAGTCTTTATCTCAAGTCGGAACCATTAGGACCCATGACCACTTCTCTTAGATTAGAGAATATTTTATGCACTGAACGGCTCCCTGTTTCAAGCTTAGCTTGTCCTGGGAGATTTGAGACACCCAGGGGCGGTTCCTAGCGTGGTATGTGGCTCATTGCAGGTGTTCCTAGCATGGTACGTGGCTCATTGCGGGTGTTCCTAGCGTGGTACATGGCTCATTGCGGGTGTTCCTAGCATGGTACGTGGCTCATTGCGGGTGTTCCTAGCATGGTACGTGGCTCATTGCGGGTGTTCTTAGCGTGGTACGTGGCTCATTGCGGGTGTTCCTAGCGTGGTACGTGGCTCATTGCGGGTGTTCCTAGCGTGGTACGTGGCTCATTGCGGGTGTTCCAGCATAGGTTATTGGATGGAGCAGCATCCAGCAACATTTATTGAGTGCCAACCTGCCGTGTTAGAATCCGGTCATGCCAAAATAAGAGAAAACCCCTTTTTCTAAAGACTTGGAGATCCCAGCACCCTGGCAGAACAGAGTGGCTGCTGGTAGCTTTTAGGCTTGTCAGAGCTGGAGGGGAGAGGAGGGTGTCTGGGTTTCTCCTTCTTGGGAAACAGATAAGAGAGTTGCCCTAAAATGCCCAGTCAGATGGAGACAGAGCCCTCAATCTGCATTTCTGCTCTCTCTGCTTTTACCCCATGAGGCTTGTGTTTGGCCTTGAAAACCAGAAAGATCAAACCAAGAAGGGTGGAGGCAGTACCAGAAGGGAGGGTGCCGCTTTCATCACAGGCCTACCTTGGTGACCCAAATCCTGTGAGTACTGCGAAGTTCTGGACTGTGGCTCTCAGACTTCAGTGCACAGTAGAGTAACTCCCAGCAGCAGGTGCCTCACCATGTTCAGCTCCTACTGGGAATTCTTTCAGCAGAGGCCAGCACTCCAACTGTGAAGCCATCTCAATTTGACCTTGTGGCTCTGTGTTTGTTAGGATGAGGTTTGTGAGAGGAGTTGGCACTTGACTCATTAATGAAGTTCTGTCCCCACTCACCGTCCTGCCAGAATCATGTCAGGGCTTTGTTTTTCCTTGGTTCCAAGTAGCTGGGCTTCAAAAGACCTTTTCTATGATCAGAAAAACAAGAATGTGTACTTGATATTCAATGATGTAAAGGAAGGATGTTAGCTAAGATGATGGAAATGACTGTTAGTGATAGACCTTATCAGCCAAATATGCTGATGTCTATGATGTTTCTAAAATACTCTTGGAGGGGGGGTAAGGAAAATGGCTCAGCTAGTAAAAGCATTTGAACCAAGCCTAATCACCTGAGTTCAACCCCCAGAACCCATATGGTGGAAAGAGCTGACTCCTACAAGTTGTCCTCTGACCTCTACACTGTGGCACATGCTCCTTACTCCTGATAATATAATAAAAAATATTTTAATGGAGCTGGAAAGATGGCTCAGTGATTAAGAGCACTAGATGCTCCTGCAGAAGACCTGGGTTCGAATCCCAGCACCCGCATGGAATCTAGCAATCATCTGTAACTTTGGTTCCTTGGGATCTGATGCTCTCTTCTGTTTTCTGTGGTCACTGCATGGCACAGAGGCACTTACATGTATGAAGGTATAACACTCACACCATAAAATAAAAATAAAGGGCCGGAGAGATGGCTTAGCAGTTAAGAGCACTGGCTACTATTGCAGAGGACCTGGATTTGATTCCCAGCACCCAGATGGTGGCTAACCACCATCCATAACTCCAGTTCCAGGAAATCTGATGCTCTCTTCTGACCTCTATGGGTGTTGCATGACAGGGGCACACTGACATACATGCAGGCAATACACTCATACACATAAGATAAAAATAATAAATATTAAAAAAATAAAAATAAATAAGTAAAAAAAATCAAAATACTCTAGAGGGCCAAAAATCATTTTGTATTTTGGGGTGAGATAGTATGTTGACTAGAATTCACTTAAAATGTTACAGAAAAAAAGTTTAACACATGAATAATTCACCTATCCATTATTATAATTATGAAAGTAGAGTGAGGGGCAAGTATTCTCTGCTTTTGTGTATATTTGAAAAATCCAGAATAAAAAGGGTAAAAAGACAGGGCATGGATCTCTGTCTATGTACCACAACTACCAGAAATGCTTTGAGACAGGGCGAAGACTTGAACTGCAGTGGCCTGTCTGAGAGGGCCCAGGGGGCTGAAACCTGGCAGTCATTGGCTTCAGTCTCTGGTTAAAGAACAGAATAAATATACAGAGGATCTAGATGCCCATATGAGCGTGTTTCCTCAAAGACTTGCATGATGCCATCCAGTTCCCTATTATTCCATCGCTAATGAGTTCATGGAAGCTACATGAGCCCAACGCCACCTTGGTATTTCCCATCACTGTCTTAGTCCAACTGGGCTTCAGGTTGGCCACCCTAGGTTCCATCCGTTCTGGCCCCACCCTGAGTTGTCCACTTCCACGTCTGTTGCACAATGTATTGCCACACCACATATCACTGTGCAGGACAGAATGACTCTCCAGCCCACCAGGATACAGATACTCATATTGTTATTCACCCTCTGGACATGTCTGCACCCCTCTCTGTCTGTTTGTGTCCCTCTGACCTCTCCTTCCCTGAGAGCAGGACCATTATAGCATCTACCCTCTCACAGTTCAGCAGGAGCTTCTGCAATCATCCATGGCCCCTATAATGGAGGAGAGCTACCATTAGTTCATTTCACCTTTTGATTCTGTTATATTCACTTATGAGTTTGTGTTCACATCCCCGCCCTTAAATTAATGCTCTCTCTCTTTCTCGCTCTTGCTTTCTCATGCTCTGGATATTAGGGACCTGCTTCATGGTTCTCTTCCTTCTCCAGCCTTCTGAGCACAGACAATGACCAAGGAACAGCTATGTGTGGAGGTGTGGAACTTTGAACTGCTCATGGGTTATCCCAGTGCTCAACTGTGAGGCCTCTCCTGCTGCCCAGAGGAGCCACAAGAAAGCAGAAAGCATTAGACGCAGACCACAGGGTAGATCAGGGAGCACAAGCTTCTGTTCTTCTCAATCTGTCATGTTCTCACACAGAATTCCAAGAAGCCTGAGTGTTCTGACCAGGCCACTGTGAATGTACAGTGGTCAAGGTGAAATGGTAAGATGAATTTTATTCACTAGGTGATCCACCTGGTTTATGACTTTTAAACATCAAGAATGTAGGTCCCTAGGATGAAGAAATGGCTCATGGTTAAGAGTGCATACAGTTCTTGCAGAGGAACTTAGATCTGTTCCCAGCACCCACGTTGCCTGTAGCTCCAGGGGATCCAGTGCATCTTCTGGCCCCTTTAAGTGACTTCACTCACACAGCACACAGGTGCACAAGTACACGCAATTAAAAATAAAAGCAAATCTTTAAAATAAAAGAGTGTGGCCCTCCATACTCCTGCCAGGCCCTGTGCAGGCCTGGTGTTCTATTTCCTACAGGAGACTCAGGACTTTGCTGTCAGCTGAGGGAAGGCTCGTCTGGCCCATGCTATTTCCTGCAACTTGTGAACCATAGCTTAGGAAGCCCTGGCACAGCACCCCTGGTTTCCTGGTTTATAATGGAGGTCAAGGAATGCTCTGTCTTTCTCATCTTCAAGGAGCTTTCATTACATAAGCTACCCAGTTCCTTTACACTAGTCTTGAGTAAGGGTCACTTTTGTGTGCAACACTTTACCAGATAGCCTTCCCATACATTTTGCTTGTTCTAAAGCACTGGCTGCGCTCTAGACTTTCCTCAACATGTTAGCTATAAGACCCAAAATACTGAGTTATCTTTCAAATTATAACTGTTTAAGATGGCTCCTCCTATTCACACCATAGCAGAATCCCACCTTTACAGGCCTGTTGCAAATGGTTATGTAATCATACTCTCTCTCTCTCTCTCTCTCTCTCTCTCTCTCTCTCTCTCTCTCTCTTTCTCTGTGTGTGCGTGTGTGTGTTCCATGTATTTGTAGGGTTGTACATGCATTTGTGGAAGCACAGAGGCCAGAGGTCAACATCAGGTTCCTTCTTCAATAGAATTCCATCTTACTTTGTGATAGAGGGTCTTTCACTGAACCTAGAGTTCACAATAGCTAGAGTGTCTACCCAGTGAGCCCCAAGATAGGTTTGTCTCTTCTCCCCAGTTCTGGGATTACAAGTGCACACCATCCTCCCCAGCTTTGTGTTGGGGATTGGAACTCAAGTCCTCGCTTTACCCACTGAACCATTTCCCCAGGCCTGGCCCTCTTCTCTTTGAAGACACAAAGCCCTTGTGCTACATAGGAAATGCAAGAGGAATTTGGATGTGGAGAGTGTAAAGATGGGTAGCAAATAGGTGGCTTCCTACACAGCAGAAAAGTTTGTTTCTTCTTTATTCTAGAAGACTAACTTTAGTCGCTTCCCACACATTCCATCTCAAACCCCAATTAAATTTTAATTCAAATCATCACAAATGCAAAGTGCTTTCTTTCTTCAAGCTCCATTAGTTTTAGAGCTCCCTGATGGCCAGTTTAATACAGGCTTCAGGGAAAGATGTCTGGCAGTGACAGGATGAGAGTATTGGCTTTGGAAGAGGAGTCTTAACATTAACAAGCACATCAATGATAAGTCACTACAAACAAATCCTAGCGATCCAGCTTGCTTGTTTATGTGGCTTGGGTGCTTCGCACCCAAGCTCAGCCCAGATCCAAATTTCTCATTGGCAATCCCATCATTCAACATGTTTGGCTTTTGTCTCTTAATGGGTGTTGACAGACAAAATTTGCTTCCCACAATCCTCCTGCATTCTTTCCACAAACATATTGAGTAGCTCTAGAGTCCTTGCCTTGCAGGTACCTGCAGTTAAAGAAAGAGATTATTATAGTAATAATATGACGTTGACTGTATGTTGATTAACAATATGATAATGGCCGGGCGTGGTGGCGCACACCTTTAATCCTAGCACTTGGGAGGCAGAGGCAGGCGGATCTTGGTGAGTTCAAGGCCAGCCTGGCCTTCAGAGTGAGTTCCAGGACAGCTAGGGCTACAGGGAGACCCTGTCTCAAAAAGACCAAAAAAAAAAAAAAACAAAACCCAATATGATAATGGACATAAAGAGTACTCTGTGGACCCAGAAGAAGTATCATTTTTTTAATTGTGTGTATATGTGGGTTTGTGCATGTGTGTGCTGGTACCTGCAGAGGCCAGAAAAGAGCATCAGATCCCTGGAGCTGGAGTTATAGGTGATTCTGAACCATGTGGTCTGGGTGCTGGGAACTGAACTGGGTGCTCTTAACCACTGAGCCCCAGTGGTTAAGTCCAGCCCCAGAAACAATGCCTTACTGCCCAGGAGGACTGAGTAAATGGTTTAGTGGAGGTGACATTTGAGGTGGATGAATCACAGAAGGGGCAGCTAGCTGAATTGGGCTGTCGAAATATAATTCATTCTCTCTCTCTCTCTCTCTCTCTCTCTCTCTCTCTCTCTCTCTCTCTCTCTCTCTCTGTGTGTGTGTGTGTGTGTGTGTGTGTGTGTGTGTGTGTGTGTGTGTCTTGAGAGTTGCACTTCAAAGATTTGGTTTTCCCCAGCTCAGAAAGAGGGCTGCTGACCACCAAGGCCATGTCAGCAGCTGTAAGGAAAAGAAGGAACAGAGTAGAGCCTGGCATGGGGGAGGAGGAGAAAGCACTGTGCAAACTGGGACGATGAGGCCAAGGCCAAGGCTCCAGGGCTCCAGGGCGGTCCCACTGTGCTCTGACCCCCACCTTTTACCCTTGATGGCATTCATAGATTTACTACTTGCTGATGGCTCCCGATGTGATACTGGAGGGGGACCCAGCTTTCCAGAAAGCCGGTGGGGGCATTTGTCAACACACTGTTCATCTGGCTCAGCCAAACATGCTGCAGAGGCAGCGTGCTTCAGGCCCAAACCTTGCAGCAACGGCGGTCTTGGTTCACATCTTGAAATAGCTCCTCATTACTGGGAAAGTATTTCAGACATACTTTCATCATTAAAACAATTCTATCGGAGTAGATAATCATGCCCCCTATCCAGTCAGACAACCATATCTCACAGAATTACACTGAGTTCAGCTCTAACTTTTTTTTTTTTAATCACTGCCTTAAAAAAAACCAAACCACTCTCCTCAATGTACATGCATCTGTGTCAAAAGTTTGCCTTTGCGTTTTCAGATCCGTCTTTTCTGGGTAAGCGTTTCTCTTTATGGCTTCCTTTATCACAGTTTTTTCTGACTTCCTGTTTCCTAATGGCTTTATATAAACTCATTTTTGCCTTTTCTTAAGCCATTTCAGGAGTAAAGTTTTCCTCTTATCAAAGCCAAATACTTTGTCTGCGTCCTCTAGCTCGAGGTGCGCATGAAGGTTATTGTGGTGACTTCAAATGTTTTGACAGCCTGCAATTATTTGCACTTAAAGGATTGGACAGAGAAGGGGCATAGTCTGCTTTAAGAGCAAAATGCCATTAGAGCAACCATGTGGGTGTGGCCTAAGAGCGCATCTTCCTCATCTGTTTATTTCTCCGTGCAATTACTTGAAGTCTTATTTTTAGCACACTAAATAGCTTCATTCGCAGTTACTGTGTTTATGATAAATGGGCAGCAGAATTTACATTGAAAAACCCAACAGTCTGTAAAATGCCAGAAAGGTGGGATACTTTAACTCTTAACTATTTTCCCTCCCTCCTTCTTTCCCTTCCTCCTTTCCTGCCTTTTTAGACAGTTATCTCCTGTACCCTAGGCTGGACCAGAATTCCCTGTGTAACTAAGGATGACCTTGAACTTCTGCTGCTGCTACCTACACCCCTAAAATACAGAAATTACATGCTTGAGCTACCACACCCAGGTTTGTTTGGTTTTTTTGAGACAGGGTCTCCCTATGGCCCCATTTGGCCTGGAACTCACTCTGTAGACCAGGTTGGCCTTGAACTCATAGAGATCTGCCTGCCTCTGCTTCCTGAGTGCTAGGATTAAAGGCATACTCCACCATGCCCAGCTAAAAGGCAGTTCTTAGCTGCCATGTGGGTGCCGGGAATCAAACCCGGGTCCTCAGCTAGAGCAGTCGGTGCTCTTAACTGCTGAGCCATCTCTCCAGCCCCAACACACCCAGTTTTTATGCAGAGCTGGGCTAGAACCCAGGCCTTCATGCATGCTAGGCAAACACTCTGTCAACTGAGCTACATCCCCAGACCCATAATTTAACTCTTTTCTAACAAGAACAACTTGGTGCAAAGACAGGGTAACCGAGCAACTTGTAATTAAGGATAAAAACAAACAGACAGGAAGACCTGATCCACTGGCATCGTTCACAGAGACCTAAGCTTCATTCCTTCCCTGTTGAGACCCTAATGTAATAGATGTCAAAGGAGCCAGTCAAAGTAACCTATCCTTTTTGGATTCAGTAAAGGAAAACAAGAGTCCACACAGATCTGAGAGTCCCTGATAGCAACAATTCACTCTTCAGTATTCAACAGAGAAATGCAGTTTCTAGATATAGACATCTCTGTGTGGAAATGGGGAACCTGTGTTCCCAGCATATCCAAACAAGGGAGGGACAGGTAAGGGTTGTGGAGATGTAGGGAGCATGGAGGGGATGCCAATGCTGAGCCTAGAAAGACAGACTTGGCCAGCATCAGGAAGCATCCTGGATGACCTGTGAGAAGAATTTTATCTTGGCAGGGAGTTCCCAAGGAAGAAAGCTCAGGTAATGTGGCTGAATCTAAGTTCTAAAATAATCACCCTGACAACAGCATGCCTAAGAGGGCAGAGAGTATGGGGATGCAAGAAGACCTGGGTGGAAGTATAGATGCTCCAGGCAAATGTGGAGCAATGAGGCAGTGTTGGTCCAGGCCTACCTCTGGGGGCTTTGTACCTGATAGAGGAATGGCTCACACAGGAATGCTACCTGATTCCCACTCACATCAGTAGTGCAGCCCATTTTCAAATGCCTAGATTAAAAAACAATTACTGCTACAACACAGGGGAACTGTGTTATAGCTTCTAAGTGCCCCTCCATCTCCCATCAGAGATGACTTCCTCTTCCCTAGAGTTTGGGGGATACAGCCTCATCCAAGATCCAAGAACTTGTCACCTACAAGTCTTGAGTTTCTCCTATTTTAATTTGATAAACCTCACTGCCATTGTTTAGGAAGATGAGGCATACGGAATGAGTCCCTGATCTTTTCCTACTAGAAGCTGATGTACTTAGGGAGGAAGGAGACAGAAATACAACATAGGAACCAAGGGAGAGGGAAAGCACAAGGGTTGGGCTAGCTAGATGACTTATCAGGAAAAGGTGCTTGCTGCCAAACCTGACAACTTGAGTTCAATTCCCAAGACCCACATGGTGGAAGGAGAGAACTGACTTTCACTAGTTGTCCTCTGACCTACACACACACCCAGCACATTCCCATGTAAACACACACACACACACACACACACAATAAATAAATAAATAAATAAATAAATAAATAAATAAATAAAGTGTAAAAGGATATTTTTTAGGGGCTGGAGAGATGGCTCAGCAGTTAAGAGTGCTAACTGCTCTTACAAAGGACCCTGGTTCAATTCCCAGCACCCACATGGTAGCTAAGAACCCTCTTTAAGCCAGGCATGGTGGCACGCGCCTTTGGTCCTAGCACTCAGAGGCAGAGGCAGGCGGATCTCTGTGGGTTCAAGGCCAGCCTGGTCTATGGGGTGAGTTCCAGGCCAGCAGGGTCTGTGGGGAGACCCTGTCTCAAAAAAAAAAAAAGGGATTTTTTTTTTAAATCACGTGAGCTAAGAACAATATAAAAAGGCTGTAGAGCTCTTAACCACTAGGCCATCTCTCCAGCCTCCAGGTTCGATCCCCAGCACCCACATGGCAGCTGAGAACCATCTGTAACTCCAATTCCAGGAGAGCCAGGGGACTCTGACACCCTCTTCTGACCTCTTCGGCATTGCACAGCACGGGTGCACAAACCTACATGCAAACCTACATGCAGACAGTACATTCATACACATAAAAAACAAATAAAAATTTTAAAAAATTATTTAAAAAGGCTGGAGAATTCAGGGGGACACAGGGAAGGTTGCTCTTGAACCAGGCTGTTTATTTTTATTGAGCACCCACTTGTGAGCCCTGTTCTGCTCTTGGCATTGTGAAAAATGGGGCTAGGAGTACAGCTTAGTGATAGAGCACTTGCCAGCCCACCCTCCAGAATTACAAAACAAACAAGCATCAGTCAAACACACATGAACAATAAGAGGGAAGACAAGCATTAAATGGTTAATAAATTCCAAGCAGAGATGCAGGGTAATGTGAGAAATCATCCTTGGGAAATTAATGTAGAGGTGGAGAGAAAGCTATTGAGATTTGTTTTGAGATGGGAAAGGCAGTAGAGATACTGGCATGGGGCAGCATTCCTGAAGACAGAACTATGTGTGTACTTGCACACTGATGCAATGTGGCTTGTTCAAAGACCTGAGAAGCAATGTGAAGTGCCTGCCTGGTGCATTCAAAGGAGGGATGATGGCAAAGGAAGATGAGGCAGCCAGAAAGGAGATCACTTGTCGACTGCATCATGTAGTTTGAGAAATTTACCCTAAAGGAATTAGGAAGCTCTTAAGATATTTCATGTAGACGTAAGTCAGTTATGGAGTGACTGGAAACACATTGGAAAGGGAAAACTTGGAGGCAGGGGGTCTGTTAAGAAGCACTGTAGTTTAAGAGGTAAAAGACAGGGAACAGCCAAGGATGGATGAAGGTTCCAGCTTGGCTACCTGGGTAGATGGAGAGTCACTGATTAAACAAGAAGAATCAGGAGAGAGGCAGGATTGGAGGGTATCAAATGGAGCTCTGAGATTTAGTACAAGCAAAATGTTTAAGGGAAGATTTCCAGTAAGGAGCTTGGATGCCCAAAGGTTGAGAGAGAAGATTTGATGGGAACTGAAGATCACTTTGTCACGAGGGAGTGGCTCAGATCTCCAAGAATGAGTGGCTTGTGAAGGGGAAGATGGGACAGACCCCTGAGGAATAGCAGCAATTAGAGTGTCTGTGGAGAAGGCAGCAATCCCAGATGGGGCAGCTAGAGAAAGCAGAAACAGCAAAGGAGGCGCACGTGGGGGAAGTAGAGAGAACCTGTGGTGGGAAATGCTGCTGAGAGGTCAGGAGAGAGTGCCCTTCACAGAGCCCATCAGATGGAGTGCTGTGATTCCAATTCTCACTGCTACTCACTCAGTGACCTTAGGTAGGCTATTAATTTTACACTGAGCCTCCTCTATAAATTGGAATGCTTGTATGCAATTCATATGGCAGTCATATATTCAGGAATTATTAGCCATTATTATTCAGCGACACGAAAGACTATTAGGAACTTTAGAGAAAGGAAAAGTATTGGTGAAGTGCCATATTAGAAAGACTTTTTTATTTTTTATTTTTATTACTTTATGTTTTGAGAAAGGGTCTCATTTTGTAGCCTTTGCTGGCCTGAAACTTTATATAGACGAGGTTGGCCTCAAACGCATAGAGTTATACGCTTGCTTCTGCCTCCTAACTGCTGGGATTAAAGGAATGTGCCACCACGCCCAGCTTGTTTTTAAATTAAAAAAAAAAAAATCTGTGTTTGGATGGTATATGCACCGCTGTGTGTTTGTGTGGAGGGCAGAGGTCAAGTTGGGTGACTTCCTGTATAAAACGTCACCTTGTTTATCCTGTGTCCACCAGCCTCACTGATCCCCTACTCCTCATACTGGGGCACTAAGATCTGAACTCAGGTCCTCAGACTTTTTTCAGCAAGCACTTAACCCACCAATCCATTTCTGCATTCCTAGAATGAGTTTTAAACCAGAACGAAAAATGAGATTGAGGATTTCCGAGAGATTGTTTAAAAGCAGTTCTTGGAGAGGAGGAGTGCTTTGGTTTTTAGTGGAAACAAACAGAATACCAGCAAAAGGTAAACACAAGCTATGGAATTATCCAGACTAACAAGGATCATGATTATATGAGGCCAAGAAGAGGCAAGAAGAGTTATGGTAGGGCCACCATCCACTGCATAGCTGGTTCAAGGCCAGCCTAGACTGCAAGAGACCCTGACTCAAAACAAAAAAGTTAAATTAGTGAGTGTCAGGCCAGAAGTGTAGTTCAGTGGTAGACTTGCCTGAAACACATTAATGACAGGGCTGGAGAGATAGCCTAGCAGTTAAGAGCGCCGACTGCTCTTGCAGATGACCCGGGTTCGATCCCCAGCACCTACATGGCGGCTGAGAACCGTCTGTAACTCCAGTTCCAGGAGAACTCCAGTTCCAGGGGAATCCGACGCCCTCTTCTGAACTCCTTGGCATTGCACGACATAGGTGCACAAACCTTCATGCAGACAGTACACTCATACACATACAAAAATAAATTTAAAAAAACCACATTAATGACTTTGGATATCTGAATTTTTCCTCTGTGAGTGTAAGAGAGCCACTGACAGGTTTTGGTGTTTTTCCTTTTTCCCTTTGGTCCATCATCCTGGCCTAGAATTGATGTGGGCTTGAGGCTCCAGTGTCAGCCTCCCAGTGCTGGGTTCACAGGTAGGACTCGAACACTAAGCTACACCCTAATCTTATTGGTAGTTTTTAAGGAGTAGAGATGTTAACTCAGCTTGCTTTAGGAAACTTAGAACAATAGAGAGAAGACTGAATCACAGAAAGGAAAAATTACATGGTTGCTGAGATTTTACAAAGGGAACACACAGTAATTTTTTAACCTTGGCTAGATAAGTTACCTCATCAAGACTTAGTTTCCTCATCAACAAAATGGGGGTGATAATATTTATCTCTAAGGTTCTTTTGAGTTATATTTTATATCAAGTACCTAAGGTAGTACTGAGCACACAGCACTTCAGTCCGTACCCTTCTCTTTTCGCCCTTCAGTACCCTCTAGACTGTCTTGCTTTCCTTTGGTTTTCAAGACACATAAATTGAGCGATTGGGGAGGTGGCTGAGTGGATGAAGCACTTGCCTCCCAAACATAAAAGTCAGGTAGGTGTGGCAGCCTGCTCTAATCCCAGCACTCAGCCAGAAGAAGCAGGGGTCCTGGAGCAAGCTGGCTGGCTGGCTAGACTGGGCAGACTGCTGAGCTCCGAGTCAGCAGGAGAATCTGCCTCAATAAATAAAGCAGAGAGTGATAGAGAAAGACACCCAAATCAGCTTCTGGCCTCCACACGCATGTGTACACACGTGCACAAGACCCCCCACATGTGTACCCACACACATGAGAACATGAATACACACACATACCAAAAAAGACATGTAAACTGACACCCTAGGTTTACTATACTAAAGGAAAAGAGCAATGTTATATTCCAAAAATTGTCCTTGCATGATTAAATGTAGCAGGTTATGAAGGCAAATGTGTATAATGCCAGCACTGAGGAGGCTAAGGTAAGAAGAGAGCCAGCCTCTGAGGCCAGCCTCGGCTACAAGTAAGCTCTAAGCTGCCCTAGGTTATGTGTTGGGACCCTGTCTTAAGACAAAACAAAATAACCAGCAAAACAACAAAACTAACAGCAAAAAATGAGGTATAAATTCATCTGTCCACTCTCTGATTTGGCAAACTAACTCCTTTTCTGGCCATAAAGTAGGCCAGGTGGCCACAAGAAAAAACAGTTCTATGAATATGGCATTCGAACTGAGTCTCAGAATATGAGTTAGATGTTTCCAAAGTGAAGAAAGGGAGATGGGCTTCCCTCTTGTATTTCCTGATGAAGCAGCACGCACTTGAGAGCCTGGCTCAGCTGGTGAGATAGCTCAGTGGTTCCAGGTGCTTGTAGCCAAGACTGAGGACCTAAGTTTGATTCCCAAAACCCACAAGGTAGGAGAGATCCAACTCTTGGAAGTTGCCATCTGACCTCTACACAAGTCCTGTGGCACACACACACATACACACACACACACACACACACACACACACACACACACATGCATGTACTCAGTAAGTGGCCCATACTTGTAGTAGGAAGACTCTGAGAACAGTGTTGTCTCCTCACTGTCCACCGTGGATTGTTTCAGGATGCCAAGGTCCAAGGATGTTCAAGTTGCTTATGGACATTCGTGCAGTGTTTCCATGTAACCTGCACCCACCCTCCCATGTGTCATCTCTTGGTTACTTATAATACCTAATACAATGTGAACATGATATATTAATAAATAGCTGCTGAACTGTGTTGTTTAGGGAGTAACAGCAAGAACAAAGTTTGGACTTGGGCCACACAGATGTAGGGTTTGGTTTGTTTGCTTGGGTTTGAACACTTTCTGTCTATGAATGGCTGAGTGGGCAATGTGGGACCCACACACAGCGACACCTGTGCTATCCACAGTGCGAGCACTTCCTGTTTTACTGTACTTCATATATGGAGCACACACCTGTAATCCCAGGACTCAGGAGCTGGATGCAGGAGGATCACGGGTTCTAGGTCATCATTGGCTAACATAGCGAGTTTGAGGCCAACCTAAGCTATACAAGACTCTCACAATACAACAAAAGTTAAGGACTGCCAAGCTTTTGAGCCTCAGATATGTTCCGGCTCTTTAACTTACTTCTCAGGAGTGCCATGCTCTTCCTTAATAAACTGTCTCTATTTCTTTTTTCTATCTATCTATCTATCTATCTATCTATCTATCATATATATATATATATATATATTTTTTTTTTTAAACAGGGTCTCCCTGTAGCCCCAGCTGGCCTGGAACTCACTTTGTAGACCAAGCTGGCCTTGAACTCAGAGATCCGCCTGCCTCTGCCTCCCGAGTGCTGGGATTAAAGACATGAGCCACCATGCCCGGTGTAAGGACAGTTCTTAGCCTCCATGGGGTTGCTGGGAATCAAACCTGGATCCTCTGCAAGAGCAGTCGATGCTCTTAACTGCTAAGCCATCTCTCCAGCTCCTAAATATATAATTTTTAGCACGTTTATTTATTCTTTTGGCGGGGGGGGGCATAAGTGTGAGGCTCGTGTGTGCCACAGAGTTTGTGTGGTCAGAAGACACCCGTGAAGAATTGGTTCTCTCTTTCCACCATGTGGATCCTAAGGATTGAACTCAGGCCGTCAGGCTTGGCAGCAGGTACCTTCATTCACTGAGCCATCTCTCTGGACTGAGTGTCTTTATTTCTATCATATACCAAAAGGGTTTCAGATTGGCTTTAACTGCCAGCTGAGTTAAGGACTGATGTGGTTATCTGATTCAGATTCTACAGGCAGTCTTACAGAATAAAATATGTATACAACCTACTTCTAGTCTCCTTGTTTTCTCCAAGTGCATTGTAAGAATGTTCAATTTGATCCTAATGCAAACATATACAGGAAGTATTTCAACAGCAGAAACAAACCCAAACAAAGACACAAACCGCCAACCATGGCTCGCCTGTGGCGATTGTTTACTAATAAATGAATGCTGGGCCCAGTAAGTGAAAAGGGGTTCCGTCTGCTTCGTTTCAAACCTTCCCCAGAAGACAGGTCAGTTCCTGGAGTGGTTATCCATCTTATCCCAAAGGATCTGAATCCCTCACATGGAACATCTTCTGGTAGGAAGACTGGCCCCTTGGGATATGGAGGCCCAGGATGCTCCTTTTGGAACAGCACAGACCCACAGCAAGGAGTGGGCTGCTCCCTTTCCCCCTCACGAAGCACCTCAGACATGAACTCTCCAGACTTGGGTGGCCTGGCTCTGTCAGAGCCTCTTCCGGAGTCAGCAGTCCCATCCAGCTCTTCCCCTTTCCTCCAGCAGTTCTGCTTCCCGGACCTTTGCTCATCTGGGAAACCGGCATCCAGCCAGTCTCACCTCAGTGGGCTGCTCCGCAGCAATGGCTCTTCTCCCCCTCTCCACACTCAGCAGCAGCCTGGGCCACCACCTGGCACAAGCCAAGGTTCAGCCCAGCTAGTCCAATGGTGAATAGAACCCAGAAAGAGCCAGTCCCCCCCACCAGCAGTACTGCAACCACAGCCTCAGGAGCTGGGCGGCCTCCAAGGTCGACGCAGGCATCTGCTTCCCCTGGTGAGTTCTTCCTCACTTGTCAAGCTGTGTGACACCACTGGTCACAGTCTCTGACCTCAGGAACTAGGCAAGCCTAGGAGTCAACCGGGGCTTGGCAGAAAAGAGTGGAGAAGGAGGGAGAGATTTAGACAGTGTTCAGACTGGAGAAGTCAGGAGAGCCAGAGGGGAGTCAGGGGTCTCCCAGCGGAATCTCTCTGGGCTCCGATCCTGGGCTCTGTCTTGAAGATCTCCAGGAAAGGAAATGGCAGGGTCTCCCCTCAGCCAGGCCCATCCTCTTTCCTGTGACCTCTGCTGTCCTGCTCTGTGGGTCCAGCTGTTTGGTGTGTGAGATCTGAAAGGAAAAGAGTTATAAAAGAGGTCATGTCTGACAGTGCTGTTCTAGACAACCTGGGTCTGGTCTCGCTTCAGTGCCCTCCCATCCCCTTGCAACCACGTGAATGGGAGCAGTAGAACTATTCTCCAAGGCTTATTTGGAGGCGGTCTGCAATACCCCTGTTCTTCCCTCCTGCACCCTTTGGGTAGAAAACAGCAAAGGGGTCCTGCTCACTTCAGAACATGAAGGCCAGTGTCCTTTGCTAACTCAGTGAGGAGAAAAATTGGTTTAAATCGTTTTCTAGAAAGAGAAAGGGTAAGCTGAGTGGCCCATACCTGTATTCCTAGCACTTGGGAGGCAGGGCAGGCAGGTGTCTGTGAGTTTGAGGCCAGCCTCCACATAATCAGTTCTAGGCCTACTGGGGCTACACAGTGAGGCCATGTCCAGAGAGAGAGAGAGAGAGAGAGAGAGAGAGAGAGAGAGAGAGAGAG